>BSBK01001041.1:637500-773596 GCA_027943335.1 Chamaecyparis obtusa | reverse complement strand
GTGGATCTTGCGTTAATTGTGTGGTTACCAAAAAAAGTGGGAATGGTTTAAAAACAAAGGAAAAATCCTATCATATTATCAACATTAAAAGCCCTATCTCACATTATGAACAAAAAAATACATAAAATTCCTAATCTACACATGTCGCATTATGAACTATTTGTGCTTCATTTCGAGACAGTAGCTTGAGCAGAAATAGGAGAAGAGCTAAAAGAAGAAATCTATAGCAAGAAAAGTGTGGCATTTGTTTATTGCAACATGAGATAAGACATCTACGAAGAATAAGAGCCACAAAAATTGTTAGATTAACCCTAATATAGGCAAGAAAATGACATGACACATTGAGAAAAGGTACCCCAACCATATAATATCATGCATGGGCATATGTGTGTGTGTGTGTGTGTATACATATAGAAATTATATATATATATTCATATATGCATCTATGCATGCATATATTAATATATGTATGCATAAGTATTTGTAAGTGTATATGTGTTGATAGAGAAGGAACATTTCAAATCAGAGATATATTTGGAAGTCACAGTAGGAGATTCATTTTAAGAGATAAATATGAGCTGTATAAATCATTAGATTAGAATGTTGTATATATCATTATCATTGGAATGAACATCCTCTTATGTACAATTATAGCATCTTGGAAAATTGAAAAATATTGTTGGTCATATGTATTACTAGAGTGTTAGCAATATTTTGAATTATTGGTTAAAGTCGCATTGAATAGTTGACTATGTAGTTCAATTGACAGTATAATTTTGCATGTGTTGTTGTAGCATAATATTGTGTCCAATTCTGTTGAATCTTGAAAATAAATGGTTTGGTAACTTTTTAACTTTCTAATTCAAAATATGACTAGCACTTACCCTATTTTTACCACACATGCCTTTGTATCCAAAATACACATAAGCTATCAACTGTGGGCCTCAAAACATCTAGTGAGTAAACATGCTGAAACATTGTCACTTTTGTACTCATAAAATACATTTCCTTTCTTCTACTTAGGAAATAAGATAATTTTCACATGTTCCCTATGTTGTCTATGACTATGTTCCCTTCATGGGCTGGTAGTGTACACATGAAATTTATGTGATTTGGAGAATATAGGAATTCTATGGGGTACCCTCGTGTTGAATATTAGTTGTAAACTTTGTCTAACACTAGTTGTACGTGTAGGTTGTTCAATTGCAGGGACACTTTGGTAGTTGTCAAGAACATCAATAAATTATAGGTCATCATCTTTATCCTTAATTCATTCATAATATTGATTGTTTATTAATTATGTATATTGCCCTACATGTTCTTGTCTTTTGTCTTGCTTTCATTACTTTCATGGCATATTTATGTTTATGGACATGATTATATATGTTATCTGTCATTTGATTGACCACATTAGTTGTTAATAAGATAGAATCATACATTGTATCAACTAGAATGGAGTTGTTGAGGTTACTCTCCTCAAGCTCCTTTATGTGTAGACCATGATTTTATCTAGTAGAACAACCATGGCTTTGGCATCTTCCTATATGACCAAGGTATTCCCACTTGACAATTTGTATTTGAACACAAACTAGGTACATTCTAAAAATATCATATATGTGATCAATGTAGTTATTGATGTTTTGGAATTTGCATCTATGCCAAGATGAGTTTTGTATGGTCCCCAGGGTAAGAATGGAAAGGATGACATGATTTTCGTGCCCACTCTTTCTAACACACACGTTATGCACTTGTATGTTTAATTGACATGTTTCCCATGTCCACTATTTGTGACATGTTTGTTATGCAACCTTCTATTTAACTGGCGTGATTTCTGTGCCTAGTCTATAACAAACATGTTATGCACCCTTGTGTTTAATATTCTTTCTCGCTCTTTGAGTTTGATAGTGCACATTTAGTGATAAGTGATTTTTCACAAAATCCAATAGGTTAAAACAAAATTTGGGTAATCAATTCCCTATTTATATGTGGATAGATATGATTGTTGGTTGAAAGATAAGTTGACAGAACCCTTGACATTTAGTTTAGAGGTCTCCCAACCCCCCTATGTTGGATTGGATTGGGCTCAATCAACCAATAGTAGGGCATGTGAAAAGAATTCTGGTAATGTAGGATTGGAGGATGGAAATGTCTATTTACTTTTGTTGGATTCCCAATCCAAAACTAGTATTTAATGGGATGTGCAACTTTTATACAGAGGAGGAGTGGAGGCTTCAAATACATCATTGCTCGCATAGAGAGGGATGCTATTGCAGGTGCAACAATGAAAGTGGTAATTATTTATTGGAGTTATGTTCTCACCTACTCTAAAAGTAAAAAATCTATCATACATGTGTTTTAGAAAATATTATAAATTAAGTGTCATTGATTTACATTATAAAGGAAAACCAACAGTAGTTGGGGTTGAAGAGCTCGTGGTTGATGTTGATAGAAATTCAAAACACTTTGAGAGAAAGTTTGAGTTTTTAGGAGAAGATCTGTCTAATGAGGTTGATGAAGAGAGAATGAATTATGATTATAGAGAAAGGCACAATGTTTCTTCCAATGCTCAAAAAAAGGAAGAATGTGCCCCAACCAAAGGTGAGGTCTAGTTATTATTCTCCTTTCTCAGTTTCCTTTCTCAACCAGAGACTTCGTGCTAGCATTAGTTCCTTGTAAAAACATGGATAAGTGTGTTTCAATTTTCTTTAGGTTGGTATGGTGCTTGACTATTTGAACCAAAATTGTGTGTGCGAGAATACACATATCATTGAACGAAACATCTGGGAGGAAGACTGTTCTATTTTTGTATGTACAAAACATGTGCAAATAGAGGTCATAGGTTATGGGATATGTGTAGGCTGAATATGAACAGGCTGGTACAGGGACAACCTCACATTCATTCTAGTGTGAACGCATGGGCCTTCTAGGGGAAAAAAATGCTCGTAAAGTGGATGTTTCCATGAGAGATTAAACAAATACCTCAAGAAGAGGGAGATGGACATCGATAGGATGGTCTCCCCGAGGAAGGAAAGAAAGAGATCACTAATGAAATTCTTGTTTACAATAGTTCTCCAGTGAAGGAGGAGAGAAGAATTATTCTTTTATGTTTGTTTGAACACAAGAAATTCATAGAAAGGTAGTCAACAATTGTCACATGTACCATGTTCTTTTATGTATTTGCAAGTGCAATATGATATTTACATGTATGATAATGTGTTGCGAAGTGACCAATAGTGTTATGATAGGATGTTGTTGGGGAATATCATAGAGGCATTCTGTACTCTTTAAAAAGTGATCGGATGAGGGATGTTACAAGAAGGAAAAAAGTCAACATGCATGATGGAGGTCCATCAACAATAAAGGTAATCTCACAATGCACTGCACATGTTTTGTTTTTTAGTGACCGATGATGTGCACACTTGCAGAGGTAATTGAGGCCACTTTTGGGGGTTATAAGATTTATGAATCCTTGCATGGTTTTCTTAATGATGGAACTATACACTGCTAATTTTGGTAAGGTATTAATGACATGGTTCATGGTGGGAGTTTGGAGGGTTCGGTTGAGTTGGTAGACAAGGGTCCTCATTTGAGAAAAAGTCCAAAAGAGAAATCTCCAATGTACTCTTCTTACAAGACAAAGAGGTTTTTGGAAAGGAGGAGAATAAAAATCATTTCAAAAGAGGTAAGAATAGAGGAATACTAGGTACATTGCAATCATAGCACAAAATATGTATGTGGCATTGTGGTTGATTGCATTATACTACCACGTCATCCCAACATTCTTGCATGCGAAGTTTGTTTTTGTAAACTTTGTTTAAGTTCAATTTAATCATCCAATGCTTTTGTATGTGATGTTGAATGTTTAATGTGGTTTTCTTAGGGCATCCCCCTAGAAGTCATAGAAAGCCTATGCAAACCATAGTGGAATTGCCAACAATAACACCTCCTGCACCACGCGCTAGATGAAAAAAATGTTCACCAACCAATCTTCTCATAAGCTAGAGAGAAGGGAGGATAGGAAGAAAGAAATTTTTCATATTGAGGACATGAGGGAATAACAAAGGAGGTATGTCGGCATTCTACTACAGAAGTTTTGTGTCCATAAATTGAATATGTTTCTCCATGTATTTTTTACTCAAAGTTAACATGTATTTTAGTTTGAGAATTCATGTGCCCTACTAGTCAGATAAGGTGGTTGCCATCTTGTTCATGGTGGGAAATGTACACACTAAATGGTGCACTTCTATGAACCATTACAATGCAAGGTTGCTCAAGAATGAGGCCTCACAAGGTGGCTCATAGCTCTCTATGTATGGAGTTGCAAGATTGAAAATTGCTCTCAGCTAGAGCTATGAACTCATGACCTTGCTAGTCAACCACACAATGAGAGATTCAAATGAAGACAAGGGCAACAATGCCAATATCTCCAAGAATCACTATGAAAATGCAATGCAAACTAGTCTATGAAAATGAAAATGCAATGCAACTAAGCTATGAAATGGAAAGAACAATGCAACTAATCTATGAAAGGAAATAACAAGTGTTACAATGCCTCCTATTTAGACTTTGTGAGCTTATTCTATTGCATAAAAGAAAATCTATACTATGAATGCCATGATTATGCAACTAAGAAAGCAAGTATGGAACTAAATGATGAAATGAAGCAAGTCTTCAATGTCTTCAAAAAGCTCCAAATGTACCTAGAAAACCTGCAGCATAACATAGCATGAAAGAGATGGATGCAAATGAAGGAGAGAGCTTTCCTTTTATAAGAAATGCAAAGGAATGGACCATTGAGATTAAGAGGCAAAAAGTCTTAATCGGTGGTGGAGGTTGAAAAAGGAGCAATCCATGTGCACACATATCCTCCAATGAGAGTGAAGTGTTGACTTTTGAGCCTCATGTGAGACAAAAAGTGTTTTTTTTTTCCTTTTTGTGAAATAGGAATAATGTTTTATTTGTGCAACTTAGGATAAGAGGAAAAGTGGGGGCTTTTTATTTATTAAAAGGGGAGGAAATATTATTTTTAAATAAATAAAAACTTAGGATAAAATGGTTAGCCCATAGGATAAAAATCTAATATATGATCGAAATTAAGACTTGATCAAGAGATTGATATTGTTGAAAATATTGATTATTGATAAAAATGATTCAGGGTTGATAAATCAAATAAATGGGGCCCAAAGTCTAGGCGACCATTTTAGGGTGCATACATTTGCCCCTCTTTGACTAATGTGTGATCGATTTGGGAACACATGTAGTCAAAAAATAAAGTTGAAATGTGAGATCAATCTGGGATCACAAAACAACTCAAATATGAGGTCAATTCGGGATCATATCCGGACAAAGCATAAATAAAGGCCTTTGAACATGAGGTTGATTCAGGATCACATTCAAAGTAAGAGATAAGAATCTCAAATTTGAGCAAAAAGCTCACAAAAGATGTCTGAATCAAGAGCATCAAGGAAATTAGGGATGAGAATTCCATAAATACTGCCCCCCTCGGAGTCGAAATTGAAATCATAGAGAGGAGAACAGTGAATTGATAAAGATTTGATCAAATCAGAATGAAATCATAATCGAATATAAAGGTCAATAGGTTAACCATAAAAACATGCCCCAGCCTGACTGAGAAAGATGCAGTCAAATGTGAGAAAGGAGGGAATGGAATGAAGATGAATGAAAGACTAGAAGTTTGGAAGACATGGAAATGAAGAAATGACGATGCCCCAACAAAGATCGAAGGATTAGGCCTCAAAAGATGTAGCCAACTGTGTAGAAGAAAGGGGAAAATTAAAATATGATTTTGACTATCAAGATGACCTCAGATTTTGATTTCGAGTCTAAAAATGGATCCAGGACGTCGAAATTAGCTAGGGGTGCGATTTTCACACAATTCCTGAGGTGTTCTGAAAATTAGGTCAAAAAGTCAAAATGCTATAAAAGGGGTCAAAATGTCATTTTCAAAATTATTTGTCTTTTAGTGATTTTTGAATCTTGAGAGCTTTAGAGAGAGAAAATGGCCCAGCAAGCAGGAGTTTTCATCCACAGGCATCGATTCGAGCGTGCCCGGTTGCACAACCGGCCACCACACTATCCTGCCCCGGTATGTTTTTTGAAAAACTCAAGCTTTTTGAGTCATTTTTGCGCATTCAATACCTTTTTAGCACTTTTTCAAATTTTTAAAATTTCAAATTTTTGAAGTTGAGCGAACTATCATGCGATACTTTAGAAGTATCACGCCCTTTGGGGAGAAGTGTCACGCGATACTTTGCGGGTCCCCAAAGTATCGCGTGACCATAGGCACTAGTATCGTACGATACTGGGCGAAAGATCGCATGATACCGAGTGAAGTATCATGCAGCTTAAGGTATATCGCCCCACTATAGGGAGAAGTATCGCATGATACTTCTCCAAAAAATAGTATCACCCAAGTTAGAAATTTGATATTTGATGCATTTTTGAGCAAAAATGACATGGGTCCAGACAATATTACATTTTAGAGATGTTTTATACTTATTTTTTAGACATCCATCATGATATGTGCTAACAACTGGCTTGGTTTTTTGGCTTGCAGGAGGTCTTTCTGGCACTGATCATCAGAGCGTCGAAGGTGACTGGGTTGCGGTGTGTCCAAGATCTGGATGATCCGGGCAATGCCGATATCAGGGCCATGGGATTCTAGTATTTGTTGAGATTCCCATATATCAGGGCTGACCCTGAGTTGTTGACTGCTCTTGCCGAGAGATGGCATAGTGAGCACAACACCTTCCACCTGCCTACCGGAGAGGCATCCATTACTCTAGAGGATGTCTACAGGATCCTATGAGTGCCATGCCATGGTGAGCCTATGAGTATAATTATGTTTTGAGATATAATCATAAATGTAATGTTTCCATATGATGAAAACTGACATGATTTGTTTGTTGGCACAGGTGTATTATGATCAGGATGCCACTGAGGGGCGCCGACTGGTCCAGGAGATGTTCCATGATGTTATTATTCTGGACAGGCATGTCAGCTGGGAGAGGCTGATAGATGACTTTGGTAGAGATTATCCAGTGCCATGCATAGTGGCATCTATCACTTCGCAGATCCTGATGACTGACCGCAGTCAGAAGGGTTTCCCGCTTGGATGGGCTACATTACTGGTGGATTTTGTAGGTAGGCCTCGTCAGATGGCATGGGTCCTACCATATTGGCAGAGATGTATCACGAGCTACATGAGATCATATACAGGGACAGTCAGACTTGGGCTTGCGGTGCCATCCTGGCACAGGTGTGGGCTTGGGAGCACATTGCTGTGGTGTGCCCCAAAGTTTAGCCGAGGGAGAGGAGGTACCCCTTTATATACAGGTACCAAGGATTCATATCACATGCCCATACTAGGGATGTGACATATTATAGGAGGATCCTAGATGAGATAGCCTCTTTCACATGGAGGCCATACAGGGAGGTGGAGGTCTGGGGAGATGCAGCCGATGAGATGAGCTATATGATGTGCACTCGGCCACTAGTAGGTTGATATGCCGAGATAGTGGAGAGATTTTGTATCACTTGGGTGTGGCGGCAGTTTGGGAGGTAGCAGCGAGTCTCGATAGAGACTACAACATATGCCAGGGCTAGGGATGAGGAGGGTCATGGGTGGCTACCCATGTTAGACTATCAGCAAGCTATCGCAGAGACAGCGAGAATCAGGAGTGAGCCCTGGGAGTATTTCCTAGATGTGGCAGATGCGAGGGCTGATGCAGCATACAGGGCAGAGCAGCGGAGGGTGTCATTCCCTCAATTTACGATACCAGATGCACAGGTACCAGCACAGGGAGGAGACAGAGGAGATGACCAGAGGGACGAAGGAGATGGCGGGGATGGAGGAGATGGCGGGAGGGGGAGAGGGAGGAGGATGGAGAGAGGAGAGGGATCGAGATCAGGTGGCTAGAAATGGTCACGGGGATAGAGATCATCGACGCCTGAGGATGAGGCAAGACCAGCTCGCCGGCAGGTAGAGGCACAGCAGGACCAGCCTGCGGGTGGAGATGAGCTGAGAGTGAGGGTACAGGCTCTCGAGGCTGAGATCCAGCAGCTTCGGATTACCATAGCAGTGAGAGACCAGCAGCTACTAGATCTGAGAGTGGAGCGAGATCAGAAGATAGCCGATCTTAGGGTAGAGATAGCATGCCGTGAGGCGATGGCATAGGCAGATGCGCTAGAGATCCGATGGGAGTCAGCGAGAGCAGCATATTATCACGGACTCTACTTGCAGGCCGTTCTAGAGGGTGAGAGAGCACCATCATATTCTCAGAGGGTAGGGGTATCAGATGCGGTACTTGATAGTAGAGTCATGCCTCCTCCACCACCACGAGCTCCTCACGAGGGTGGTAGCGAGTCCTAGGGTTAGGTCTTAGGTTGATAGATGTTTAGACATATCTTGAGACATTGATCCAGATTATGGGATCCCATTTGTATATTGTATCATGATATTGATGTATATATGAGATTACTGGATGTTCGATTGTATCATGTGTTTATGTCTCTCTTGTGATGGATGTATCAGTTTATGTATATTGTCTTGTCATTTTGCTCAAAAATACTTTGTACATGCTTATGTATGTTCTTTCTTATAGATGTATGTTTAATTCTCATGTGTATAATATAGACTCATGTTTTTGGAAATGACAGTTGTGATATAGATATGATAATATGATTAACCCCTTGTGATGAACAAGAACAGGTTCAAGATGAAAAAGACAAGGAGTGAAAGACATGATCAAGAAGAAGGAAAGGTGAGCGCAGTCGACTGACAGGTCCACGCAAGATGAAAAGGAGAGCTCTCTCCATATGCAAAAAAATGCAAAACTAGACTATCATGAACCTAAGAATGCAAGCTACTATGAAAGTGGTTGACTTGCAAGGTCACAATGCTTAAAGACATCTAATTATCATCATCGAGCATTATTGGTAGCATCGTAAGATCATACAATGCACACTAGCATAACTATGTGGATATGAATATAATCTTTATCAGATAGGAATGTGGGAATCTCACCTAGGCATCAAAGACATGTAGGTCAAGATGACTAATGTAGTGAAATTACCTAAATTTGATATGGTGAGATTATGCTTGTATCAAGACACATGAAAGTCAGGATAACTAGAAGCATGCACTCGCATAAAACAGTCAAGGATAATACCTTGTCAATCCATAGTGTCAAGTAAGACCACCATAAATGCTCATGACAATTAGGATCAACAAAATATACCCACAAGCAGATAAAGAAATAAAACATGTTCTCATACCCTCAGTCTTCTAGCTATGCATCATCAAAAATTTCTCAGGGAGAGACCACTCATCAAAGAAATCCTCATAGACAGCACACAAAGAAAAATAAAGTCATCATATCGCAAGTGAGTTGATTCTTTAAGTGTGTCTGTGTTGGTCATAGAGTCAAACTCTGGTTATCACATCTGCAAATGAGAAATATCGCATCATACTTAGACTGTTGGGTAAGACATCTGATAAGTGTTAAGAAACACTTGACGCAAGGGTAGTGTTGAAAAACACTGTTTTGGGGTGGTGTTGAAAAACACCTGTTGTGAAATGCCCCAAGAGACAAACGCACCTAAAAGACCAATGCTAATAGTTATGCCCCCTAGACAAAGGCAAAGACCAATTCCAAACTAAGCCAAATAAGGTCAAGGCATGACGGAAAGGTTCAGTGTCGAGGACGCATGCTAACAAATAGGAGTGCAAAGGCCTCAAGTAGCGCCTAGTTCCAGGTTTTCACCACTTGGAATCTTTTTTCATTTTTTCATTTTTTCCTTTTTTTGGATTTTTGCTACCAAGGTGCCTGTTTCCAGGTTTTCACCAAGGCACTTTTTCTTTTTTTTTTGGAATTTTTGAACTTTTGATTTTTTTGTATTTTTTCAGGACTGTATATGCTTTTTAGGATTTTTTCAGCATCATATATCAATTTTTTTGGTATTTTTTCAGGATCAATAAATATGTACAAAGGATGCCCCCAGACAGAAATGGGCATCAAGGATAGAACTTCTTGAGGTGCATAATGTTGACGGGATCAGGGAGCTATTCTCCATCAGGATCTAATAGTAAATATGCACAGGTACCAAAAGCGGTTGTGATGACGTATGGTCCAAGCTAGTTAGGTTCAAACTTGCCCTTTTGTTCTCTGTTCTATTGGTTCTTAGGGTTCTCTCGCAAAACAAGATCACCTATTTGAAATTCTCTAGGGCGAACCTTCTTGTTGAATGCTTTGGACATACGCTTCTGATACACTCTCATATGATCAAAGGAAGCCTTATGCTTCTCATCTAGAAGTTCTAGTTCCTGTAACCTCATGGTGCGGTAATCCTCATCTGTAATCAAACCTTTGAGTGAGACTCTAAGTGATGGTATCTTGACTTCTAAAGGCAATACTACTTCAACACCATAGGTAAGAGAAAAGGGAGTGGCTCTTGTAGGTGTGCGAATGCTTATTCTATAAGCCCATAGTGCTGGATTGATTTGTAAGTGCCAATCCCTACCATTCTTGTGCACTGTCCTATGAAGAATTTTAAGAATGGTTTTATTAGAGGCTTCTGCCTGTCCGTTTCCCTATAGAAAATAGATGGAGGACCAATGTTGCTTGATTTTAAAATTTTTGCATAAATGCTTTAGGTCCTTATTCTTGAATTGACCTCCGTTATCAGTGATAATCTCAGAAGGCACTCCAAATCGGCAAATAATATGATTCAAGATGAACAAAGAGATAGTCTTCCCTGAAGCAACAGAAAGTGGCACAGCTTCCACCCATTTTTTGAAGTAGTCAATGGTAATAATAATGAACTTATGTCCACCTAATGAGTTGGGATGAATCTTCCCAACCAGATCAAAGGCCCAGCATTGAAATGGCCAATGAGAAATAGAAGGGATCAGCTCCTTACCTGGAGCATGAATCAGGTTTCCATGTTTCTGACATTTTTCACATGACTTAGCAAAGGTGACTGCGTCTATCTGCATTGTGGGCCAATAATATCCTGCCTTAAGGAATTTTCGAGCCATGGCAAGACCATTAGAATGTCCACCACAAATGCCCTCATGGATGTCATTTAACGCTTGGTTGGATTCCTCCTTTTCCAAGAACCTAAGGAGCGTCCCATCTAAACCCCTCCTATATAAATCACCAGAGATAAGGGTGTGGTGAGAGGCATTATGGATGAGGTTTCGGCATTCAGAACGGTTGAATGTGTTGGGGATGATGCCATCACAAAGATATGAATAGATAGCACCATATCAGGAAGACTCGTGTGTGACAATGGTACAAATGACATGGCTTTCAGATGAGTCAAAGATGGGATGGTGTAGCTCTTCCACCAGGAATTCAAATCTTGATTCATGTGTCTCCAACTGAAGAAGGGAAGCTAATGTGGCCATGGCATCTGCAGCTTTGTTCTCTGTCCTAGGGATCTGTTGAAACGTCACAAAGGTAAAGTAACGCTTCAATGAGTCAACCATCTTTTTGTAGGGTATCAATTTATCATCCTTGGTTTGATACTCCTCATTGACTTGGTTGATGATTAACTGGGAATCCCCAAAGACATGTAACTCTGTGATGTTCCATTCTATAGCCATTCTCAAGCCATTGGTTAGAGCTTCATATTCTGCAATATTATTCGTACATGGGAATAAAAGTTTGTAAGACTTTGGAATATTGTACCCATGTGGAGAAACAAATAATACTCCAGCACCTGATCCATTTTGCATGCGGGAACCATCAAAGAATATTTTCCAAGTGCGAGTAGTCGTATACAAGATGTGTTCATCTGGGAATTTCACTTGAATAAGCATATTATCCTTAACTGGGAAATCAGCTAATTGATCAACAAGAGCTTTCCCTTTTATGGCTTTCCTTTCAACGTACTCTATGTCAAATTCAGTTAGGACCATCATCCATTTAGCAAGTCTACCCGTGAGGGCAGCCTTACTAAGCAAGTACTTAAGAGGATCAATTTTTGCAACCAAATGTATGGTATGAGCAAGCATATAGTGTCGCAACTTTTGACAGGCAAACACCACTGCAAGACAAGACTTCTCAATGTTATTGTAATGGATCTCATAGGAGACTAGAGTACAACTGATATAGTATATGGCCCGTTCTTTCCCAGTATCATCTAATTGAGCTAACAATGCCCCCAAGGAAGACTCTGTTGCTAAAATGTATAGAATTAAAGGCTTCCCTGGAATAGGAGGCATCAAAACTGGAGGATTAGCCAAATACTATTTTATTTGATCAAGGCTTTTTTGGCAATCCTCATTCCATACACAAGAAGCACCTTTATGTAATGTCTTATTGAAGGGTTGCACTCTATCTGCTAGCTATGGGATAAACCTCCTAATTGACTAGAGTCATCCCTGAAGACTTCTCATCTGACTAATGTTTCTCGGAGGTGGCATGTTTAAAATTGCCTGGACCTTTTCAGGGTCAACCTCTATACCTTTTGCTGATATTATAAATCCTAAAAGTTTACCTGAGGTGACACCAAATGCGCACTTCTTTGGATTGAATCTGAGTTCAAACTATTCCATACGATCTAGAATTACTTCCAGATCATCGAGGTGTGTGTCCCATTTTCTTGATTTTGCCAGGGTATCATCCACATAATCTTCCATGTTTTTGTGCATCATATCATGAAAGATAGTGGTCATAGCTCTTTGGTAGGTTGCTCCTACATTCTTTAACCCAAATGGCATGACGTTCCAGCAATAGGTTCCCCATGCAATGTGAATGCTATTTTCTCTTGGTCTTCAGGAGCTATTTTAATTTGATTATATCCTGAGAAACCATCCATTAGAGAGTATATTTCATAGCCTGCGGTCATGTCCACTATCATGTCAATGTTTGGAAGTGGAAAATCATCCTTTGGGCATGCTTTGTTTAAATCTCTAAAATTTGTGCACACATGAATGGACCCATCATGTTTGGAAACTGGTACTATGTTTGAGATCCATTCTGCATAATCGATGGCTTTGATGAATCCATCTCTCAAAAGTTTTTCTAATTCCACTTTGACAAGGAGAGCTACATGTGGATGCATTTTTCTGAGTCTTTGTTTCACTGGTTTGACTCCTGGAGCTATGGATAAGTGATCCATTATAAGATTTGTGTCAAGCCCTGGCATGTCTGAATAGGTCCATGCAAAATTAATTTTCTTCTTTTGTAAGAATTGTATATATGCCTTGGTCTCTTCTTCTGATAAAGACTGAGCAAGATGAACTATTTGAGGAGCTTCTTCTGTGTTCAAATTAATTGGTTTTGTTGGCTCAATCAATACTGATGATCTATCCTAGAAATAACTCAGAAAGTTATTAAGTACCCCATCCTTAGGCACCTCAAAGAGGTTTTCACCCTTAGATACGTCATCTCTTTTTACTATTTTTGGTTCTGATACCGCCACAAAGTAGTTTTCGCCATCAGAATTATTTTTCTTTCTTTCTTTCTCTTTTATTTTTAGACTAAGGTACTTAATGTCAGGCTCTGTCATACTTGTTGTTGGTTCACTGGTGGAAGAAGCCATGGGTTCAAGAGCATTTAGATAGCAGACAATTTCATAATCATTCTGAAAAGTGAGGAATGTAGGCTCTTGATGGCGCTGAGACCAGTCAATTAGGTCATAGTGAACAAGGGGTAGGTCAATGACTGGTTCAATATTATTTATGTGAAAGGTGGTATCTCTGGTGACCATACAATTGGGATTCATCAAGTCTTCTCCTAAGATACCTGAATTAGGACTCATCCTACCAAACGAAGCATCGTCCACTAAGGCAATTTGAGGAGTACAATTCTCTAGTCCTACACTAAGCTCGTTAGCCGCATCGGGTTGGGTACTATAAGCATGGACAACATCCATGTCCAAATCAACTATTGCATCTGAAAGTGAGTCCCATTCATACTCATGGGAGTCTATGTCTGAATCATCATTTGGGCCTCATGATGTAGAAGCCTCAAGGTTAGGAAGGGTTTCCCCTTCTCTAGTGCTAGCATTGGTACTATCTGTCGTAGCTAGGATAGCAACACTTTCCTTTATCAATCTAGCAGCCATATAGTCACTATCCATCGTAGCTAGGATAGTAGGACTGTCAAGTATCAAATCTTTTGAATCCCCCCAAAGAAGATTTGTTGAGGGCACCCAATCATCAGACATGTCGTGTTGATTAGAAAGATCAGGTGTGTAGTCTGAATCACTGTCACTGTCCGTCGCAGCTGGGACAGGGACACCTTTCTTCTTCTTATTTTCAAGACCTAAGCCAACTGTTGACTTATTCTTTCATCCAAAGAGGGCATGGTCAAGAGGCTCAGCTTTAGCATCCAACCTATGGCTAAGGGGACCATATCCTGGATAACCCATATTCCTAACCAGTGTATACCCTCTCCCATAAGCTTTAGGTGAAGGAGCAAAGTTCTCGTTGTGTTTGTATTTTTCCTCATGATAGATCTAGTCCCTTACGGCAACTTCCTCTTTCTCGTCCTGAATAGGAACTGAAGACTCAACAAATTTTCCAAATAATGTCATTGCTGATGACGAAGGTTGCATATTTGGTGATGGTTTCCCATAAGACCTAGGAGAGATTGGCATTTTTGTAAAAGAATCAATTTTATAATCCCCCATCCCAAGATCTATGGTCTTAAACTTCTGCTTGCATTGTTCAAGTGAACTACTAGGACTGTCAGCTTCCCTATTCAAAGGTACATGTGATCCAGCAGAAATGTTATTAACTAACAAAGCACTATCTCCAGGTATGCAAATTTCTACACCATTATGGGGAAACTTAACACACTGGTGATACGTTGATGGGACTGCTTGCATTTCATGAATCCATGGCCTACCTAGCAAAATGTTGTAGGCTAAAGGTCCAACATCAACAATTTGAAATAAGATATCCTTTTCTACTGGACCAATGCGAATAGGCAAAACGGCCAATCCCTTAGAACTTCTTTCTGCTTCATCATATGCCTTGATTGTGATCTTTTTCCTTGTGTCAATGACGTTCTTGAAATATCCTAGAGCCTTCAACAAACTCATGGTACAAATATTGAGCCCCGCACCCCCATCTATCAGTACACGCCTGACACAGGTTTTATGAATCATGACTTCGATGTGTAAGGCAAAGTTATGTGGGTGACTGATGGATTTGTCATCTTCTTTTGAGAAGGTGAGGTAATGAGGGCTAGCCAAATGGTTGACCATATTCTGGAATTGATCAATATCTAAGTTGTTAGGGACATTGGTTGCTCGCAAAGCGTCTTCAAGGACACACTTATGCTTAGGGGACAATTCTAAAAGTTCAAAAATAGATATTTGCACGGGTGTACGTTGTAATTGGTCAATAAGATTATAATTAGAATCAAGACCAATGGCAGATTTAGGAGGAACGCCCTTGGACATGGGCTGCTTAGACTTGCTAGTACTAGGACCTCTGATAATAATGGGAGCTTGGACCTGACCCCTAGTGACAGCATTGAGGGACTGGGGCATTCTTTGTGAGTGAGGACCTCTTATCACCACAGCGGGTCTTTCATTAGTCATAGGAGTTGAGTCCACATCATATCCATAAGGATCTTTCCCTCTCATCATGTTGATGTTATCGTCAGCCACTTCAAGCATGTTAATCACATTTTCAACATTTGTGTATGTATAGTTGATAGCAGCCTTACCATGCTTGTTCTTAGAATTTTCCCCTTTTTCATATTTGGGCAAGGGTTCCTTAAAAGCCTTATGATCCACATTAGTGGCTAAACCATCAACTTGTAATCGCCCACTTTCAATGAGGTCTTGGACAAGATGTTTAAGCCTAAAACAATTTTTGATATCATGTCCAATTCCATTGTGGAAGATGCAAAAGGCTTTCTCATCCCACCAATGAGGTTTAGGATCGGGTATGCGGTGCTTGGCAGGATCCTGAGGTTGCACCAAATTATGAGCAATTAGTGTTTTGAAAACGTTGGCATAGGAGTCCCTAAGTTTGGTGAATTGTCTCTTTTCCTTCTTGGGTTTCCCTTGATACTTGGATTTATTCTCTTGTTGTCCTAAGGACGCTTGCAGCTTCATGGCATGTACTGCATTGGAGAGATTAAGAACTCCTTCATTCTTAGGTTGTGGTGATTCAACAACTCCGTCATTGACCACATGTTTATTCTTGTTCCAATAGGAGTTCTTTTTGTCCTTATAACCATGATTGTTGTTGTTTTGGCCATTGTTGTTATTAGTTGATTTAGCCAAAATTCTTTATTCTTTTAGGACATCCTCTATGCGACATGCCACTTCTACCATGGTATCGAAAGAATTGAATGGTATCTTTCTTACCTCATATCTTAATTCTGGCACTACGTTACTCACAATGATGTCTATTCTTTCCTCCTCAGGAATTGTCCTGGGATATTTTGAGCACAAACGTCTCCATCTTTGTAGGAAAGTGACAAAAGATTCTCCTTGATTTTGTTTAAGCTTGCACAAATCAAGCATTGTGACCGACCTTGATAGATTATAAGCAAAATTCTGAACAAATCATTGGATGAGTTCTTTAAATAAATTTACTAGAGGAGTAAGGTTGGTGAACCACTCCATGGCTTGGCCTTTGAGACTCCTTGGAAATAATCTCATCAAGTAGGAGTCTTCATGATGAAAAGAAAAGCTCATTATGTAGAACTGTTGAACATGGTCATGAGGGTCACCAACGCCATCATATTTGTCACAGGTTGGAAACTCAACTTTCTTAGGGAACTCAACCAACACCACACTTTTGTCAATCGGGTTGGGACATATGGAGTCCAAATTAAATGTGCTCTTAGGAGCCCTCATCTTTTCTATGTCCTTCTGCATTTGCATGATCACCTCATTGGTTGAAGGATTATGTTTCTTAATCTTTTGGTGGACATCAAAATCATATGGAACTTTAGCACCTTTGTTGATAAGGCTTTCTAGGAATTGATCCTTGTTTTGTTCCACATGTCGTTCTACGTATGCTTGAAAGGATGGTTCTTGTTGCATAGTCATAAAATTCATATGATCAAATTTGGAATAACTTCCTCCATGTTGTGAGCCATGATGTGCTCGTTGGGAGGGTTGCTTTGAATGTCTATGAGGTGATCATCTCCTATGATGATCGTATCTTGAAACCCTTCTTCCTCTAGGACTTGGGGATTGTGAGGGTGTCCTTGATCTTCTTCTAGGACTTGGTGAAGGGGTAGATGGGGGTGAGTTGGTCCCACTATTGGTTCCCCTCCCATTGAATCAGCTTTGGAGTTGTTGTGCGTAGAGTCTATCTTCTTCTTCTTGGGTGACTCTTTTCTTTATATCCAACAACGCACGTTCCTCTTCTTCTAGTTGTCTGAATTTTTTCTTTTTAGCAGCTTGTTCATCTAAATAGGCTTGCTTCTCCCTCTCAATGCTTCTCAACCTTGTATTTGCATATCGAGAGGTGTCTTTAAGCGGGGAGGATGGTCTCGAATGCCTTATTGCATTGGCTGCGTTTATGTGGTGATCACTAGATTTGTTTTTCTGGTCCTTGTGTTGTGACCCCGAATCTGAGTGAGCTTGCTTATGATGTCTCTCAGCTTGTTGGTGAGCATCAAAATACCTCGCATTGTTGGGAGGTGACCCGGGTGGACTAGTATGAGAAGAACCACCGTACTTTCTTCTATGTCGTTGGAAGGTATCCTTAAGAGTTTGATTCATGACTTCTCTTTGTTGTCGGGTGAAAGTGTAACTCATGTCCATACTTGATGAAAGTGGTACAAAAGAGGTGCTCACTTCACTAGGATTAGCTCCCGGATTAAAACAAACCTCAGATTCACTCTTAGGTGATTGATCAAAAAGGGGTCCTTTTCCCTTATGCTATCGACAAGTCTTGACAGGTGGCAACTGGCTAAAGGCAACAGGGGGTCACTTCCCTTGATTGACTTGGTACCTTGTCGTAACTGACATGAAAGAAAGATACTCTCAATGATAAGGTGACGTCTCAAAGTGTCAGCACCAAACTAGGATAATCAAAGTCCTTTATTGTCCAAAGAGAAATGAGAAGATAAAAAAAGGGGCTTTACCAACACTGTCAAAGAGGTGCTTCAAATCAAAGGGTGACTACCCTTGTACTTTTGAACTAGGAGGTTGGACTAGGCCAAAATATGATTGAAATTGAGATTTAAATGAAAGCGATTTGGACAATAAGAGCACTAAAATTTTCCAAGAATGTAGCTAACAATCTTAGAGATGAACCTTGGCACCAAGAATGACCTTCTAATTTGATAATTATTCCAAAGTGATTTCGTAAATCAAATGATGCTATCCCGGAGGACTAAAACCAAAAATTTAGAGTCAAGACAGGTCGCAAACGTTAGAGCAAGAAGCCTACTCTAAGACCTAACCTGATTAACAACAATTGAAACTAACCAAATTGCAAGCACGACAGAAATTACCCAGGTGATATACTCCAGGCTACTGGGGCAATATACCTGCAACCGCGTGATACTTCACCTTATGCCAGGCAATACACCTTATAATAGTCAGGCAATATACCTTATAACAGTCAGGCGATACACTCCAAGCAGGTCGGGTAATAGTCCGTCCAGGGTGAACTATCGCACGATATTTCTTCTCAAAGTAGGCGATATTTTTAGCAAGCACGAAGTATCGCAGGATATTTCGCTTTACAGAGTGCGATATTGTTGTAGAATTGTTCAACTCTTGACCAAAATTGTGTAAAATTTGCATTTTTGGGTCTGCTTGGTCAAAATTTTCAGTCTGAGGGTTGATGTTTTCGATTTCAGTCACAATATCAGCAGAATTTTGGCAGGTTTGCAAACAGTGAGGGATCAAACATGTCTCAAAACACTTGAAACAAGGGCAAAAGCAACCTTGCCAAGGCAAACACTTGTGATATCAGAATTGAAAAAGCACCTTATGAACGCTACCGATCATTTGTATGTGAGAACGTTTACACTGGCATCACACAACCAAAGACAATTCAAGCAAGTCTATCCTAAAAAGTCAAGGCTCAATACTTACCAACTTAGCCCACAACTTGAGGCCCCCTTGCCTCACACCAAGTGGTTGCCCACAAGAGATGTTGGCTTTGTCGTGGAAGTGTCAAATGACACAACCAAAGGGACACATATGGTGAGTATCTTAAGGTGATCCGGGTAAACCACTTGGATCAATCCTTGCACTAAGAAGATAAGTGGCTAAACAAGGTGGCTTCTATCTAATGGTTCTTAATAAGGATTTCCGTTCACAACACCCCTCTTGCTCCTCATAAAGGACTAGGACCTCGCGGCCTCAAGAGTACCTTAAACATTCTTGTTCAATGTTTTCCCCATGGTCACAATCCCATGAGCTACTCACATCAAAAGAAGATAAGTGTTATGTCTACCAAGGTTTTTGGTGTCCTTGATAGCCTTGAGATTATAGTGAGTTGGAATCACTTGCCACCAAGGAAAATGATGACAAGGTTGTCCCCACTTGAGTCGTTCCTCTTGATTGCTCAAGAGCAGGCCCGCTAAAGGATTCCTAAACTAAACAAAAATAGATAATTTATGAGGTTCAAGGTTTTTGGTTCACCTCAAGGGTGAAGAGCATACTCCCCTATCTCAAAAACTTCTCCCAAACACACCAAGCAAAGAGATTCAATTACTCCCTTGCTTCCAAAACCTTAAGATGGGTCAAGATTTTTTGATTCACCTAAAGGTGAAGAGCATACTTCTCCTACCACCTCAAAATCTCTTTCACAAGGTTTTAAAGTTCCTAATACAATTAGTGAATGCCACACTTGAAAGAAAAGCAAATAAACAAGCAAGATTTTTTTTTGTTTGTTTGTTTTTATGCTTGGGCAGCCCTGCAAAAATTGTTAGTAGCCCTCTTTGACATGCATTTTTAGCAAATTTCAAGCAATGAGAGCACCTACAAGCACAACTTGTTAGACCAACAAGGTTAGTAAAATCAAAATCCAAATGTAAATATGCAATAAACTGATAGATCCAAGCTAAAAGATGCAGGTTAGACCTATCTAAATATAGTAAAATAAACCAGCAAACTAAAATGATCAAATTTGGATGATAAAATTGGAAATGCAGGTCTTTGTCAGATCAGGCGATATACTTCAGACTTCACCAGTATCGCACGACACACTTCCCTATAGCCGGGCGATATACCTCAGTCTGGGTGATACTCTGCACTATGGGCGGGCGATACTTCGCATGATGCCAAGTGATATACCTCAGTACTGGTGGGTGATTCTTCTCTTACGCGAAGTGTCACACCACTATATAAAGGTATATCACGCGATATTCCTGAGAAGTATCGCACGATACTCTGAGATAGAAAACCAGAAGCTACAAAATTTCTGAAAAATGACAAAAATGCAATGAAACAAAGGACAAAGCCTATCTACTCTACCCCACGGTGGGTGCCAGAAATGTACACACTAAAATGGTGCACTTCTATGAACCATTACATGCAAGGTTTCTCAAGAATGAGGCCTCACAAGGTGGCTCATAGCTCTCTATGTATGGAGTTGGAAGATTGAAAATTGTTCTCAGCTAGAGCTATGAACTCATGACCTTGCTAGTCAACCACACAATGAGAGATTCAAATGAAGACAAGGGCAACAATGCCAATATCTCCAAGAATCACTATGAAAATCCAATGCAAACTAGTCTATGAAAATAAAAATGCAATGCAACTAAGCTATGAAATGGAAAGAACAATCCAACTAATCTATGAAAGGAAATAACAAGTGTTACAATGCCTCCTATTTAGACTATGTGAGCTTATTCTATTGCATAAAAAAAAATCTATACTATGAATGCCATGATTATGCAACTAAGAAAGCAAGTATGCAACTAAATGATGAAATGAAGCAAGTCTTCAATGTCTTCAAAAAGCTCCAAATGTACCTAGAAAACTTGCAGCATAACAATAGCATGAAAGAGATGGATGCAAATGAAGGAGAGAGCTTTCCTTTTATAAGAAATGCAAAGGAATGGACCATTGAGATTAAGAGGCAAAAAGTCTTAATCGGCGGTGGAGGTTGAAAGAGGAGCAATCCATGTGCACAAGTATCCTCCAATGAGAGTGAAGTGTTGACTTTTGAGCCTCATGTGAGACAAAAAGTGTTTTTTTTTCCTTTTTATGAAATAGGAATAATGCTTTATTTGTGCAACTTAGGATAAGAGGAAAAGTGGGGGATTTTTATTTATTAAAAGGGGAGGAAATATTCTTTTTAAATAAATAAAAACTTAGGATAAAATGGTTAGCCCATAGGATAAAAATCCAATATATTATCAAAATTAAGACTTGATCAAGAGATTGATATTGTTGAAAATATTGATTATTGATAAAAATGATTCAGGGTTGATAAATCAAATAAATGGGGCCCAAAGTCTAGGCGACCATTTTAGGGTGCATACAGGAAAGGGAAGGGAGTTCTAATTTCCTATGATAGTGGACATCCTCTGACATGTAGTACGGTTTAGCATGGTAGTTCCATTTTGGGAGACGGTGTAGTATGTATCTTCTAAGTCCATATAGTTGTCATCCTTGGACATGTTGTTTGTGTTCTATGCATTTTGAATTTGTCCACTAATATATCCATATCAGTTCCAATTTATTAAATTCTCTTATGGGCCATGTTAGGGTGACATTCCCTGTGGTACTGTCAAGTACAATTTGAACATGGAAGAGATAGATGAAGTGGTATGTTTTACTATTCTCTCTTTCTAGTTCTTGTCTCAGGAAAATAGTGTTATTTTGGAATGAGGATGTATTTCATATATCTATTTTGGGATATTAATTTTCCCTGCGATCATCTTGGTAGAAAAAATAAGGGGTTGCAGGGACAAAGAAATGACAAAGGTGATGGGGATATCTATTTTAGGAATCCACTATGTTGATTATGTTGTGTCTGATGCATTTTTATGATTGGCGTTAGAAAATCTAATACATAATTGTATTTTATCATTTCATTATTGATTTGGTTTTTATATGTGTCATCTTTCTTTTATCTTTTGCAATATGATGACATAAAAGGAAGTCTTGGGGGGAAAACTCAAACATGTGTTGTACTTAATGGGGAGCCTCTTGCCTTGGATGAGGTGAACAATATTCAGAAAGCCTCTAATGAATTAGAAGGTTGGGAGAATAAGTTATGGAATTAATCATTTCATGTTGTTTTGTGAGCTATATTTGATTGTCAATTTGTCTAGTTGGATTCTCGTTTTAACATTATGAGCTGATGGGTTTACATGTGTCCACACCTTTACCATTGCAAGTAATTGTCACTAAGAAGGACCACATAAATGGGTGTGCTCGTGCTTTTGTGGCTAGAGATAATGTGGAACTAATTGTGGATGGAAAGGTGGAAGCCAGAGGTGTTGTAGATGGCTTGGGAAGGGGTTTTGTGTGCCACAACTGCCAAATCCCACTTGGATGTGCAAAATTCCATATTTATGAGGTCTTTGATCTAGATTCTCCTCTTCCCTTTGGTCATTCCTTTTTCAAATATGTTGTCCGACTCACTAAAGCTGTATGCGGTATGGAACATGGAGGACCTAGTGAAATCCATAGTTGCAGTACAAATTCAACACTTATTGGTCATTGTCGTTGTTGATCGATTTATATTTCACACAGTGTATCAATTTTTTGATATCTTCATAAACGATTAGAATGAATCTATGTACTATTGATGGTTTTTTGCAGGATCAAGATCTAGAGACTACAAAGTCTAGGAAAGGTGACAACAACAACCATCCTATCATCAAAGGAGAAGGTTGAGGATTCGATCTCTTGGGATCACCCCTCCAGAGATACACAAGAACCCAAGGAAGCACTAATACATTTGAGACCTTTTTCCAATGGCCGCATGTCCAAATTTAGATAATATACTATCGATTAAGTGACACCACCCGGTGTTGCAGTTTTGCAGTTGGAAAAATTGATAGTTTTGTTAGGCATCATATTTATGACACCCTTAGCCATCACAAAAAGAGGGTACCAACAAAACAAACCTATCGTCGCACCTATTTGTGGTCATCTACATTACAACACCTAATCATTGCAACAAATACAAATGATGGTGACCCGTTAGAATATTCTGATGGGTAGCCGTCATTTGTAACTTTTTCACTGACAAAAATGCTAATAATGCAATAGATATCCATTAGAATTTTATAAAGGATGTCCATTGTTTATGGTTTGTAACGATGACTATGTTGTACATACGATAGACATGCGTTGGATATTTACGACGGATATCTATCATTTATATTTTTTCCAATAGCGATGTTGTTAATATGATGGCTGGATGTCAGATGTTTGTGACAGATACCCGTCACTGTTGTGAGGTCATCGTAGTTATGATGACAATCAATTTTTTTAAAAATATATATATATTTTTTGATTCAGAATGGTGTTCTTGCAGATCTAGTTCCTACTCATGATTTGGTTATGGATCATTCGGAGATCACTTTGCAGTAGATTCGGTAGCTAGTCATGGATTATTGAGTTGAGTTTAGAGATTTGGATTTCAAATGGATCCTACTGAATCAAGACTTGTGACAACGACAGCTCTAGCACAAGAAGCTAGTGCGGCGATCAGAGATGCATTCTTCCTAATGTGTTCATGGGATATATGCAGACCCGATTGCATTCTAATCTGATTTGAGTGACTTCTTGACTTCTTTGGTCTGAATTTAATGTGCTTTGTTCCTATGGAGTGTAGCAGTGACTTGACCTGGAGTTTGAGTAAATTGTGCATTGATCGGCTTGAAGACAGAATCAAGCTACTCTTTGCGTTGTTGAGATCAGGTTGTGATGGATTGCTGGGATCGTCTACCATTTTTTCCATAGTTTTGAATGAGTTAGGTGTGATGTTGAGAGAGCGACGTGCATAACTTTCACATTGGAGATTCGTAGATCACTATGGTGTCCGTGATGACTTGGGAGAAGTCTTCTTCTTGGTGAACTGAGCTAAGAGACTTAGATTACAGAAAGTGGATCATTTGATGTAACTTATGAGACATTGAAATTTTGTAGATGTAAATGTGGTTTGATCGACCCATTGAAAGTATTGACATCCATTATTTCCCTGACAATACCAAATGTACATCAGTTCTTCATAAAATGATTAGTTGTCACATTATTTTAAAACATAAAATATAATTATGTATCTAGACCTTTTTCCTATTTGGGCAAACCCAAAATTGATGCCCAAGATTACTTTTTGTGCATGATGTCTTCAACATGCATGGGCTGACACCACATTGACACATAGGCACATTAACCAAAGTCATCGACACTATTTTGATAAATATTGCATTACCACAAATATTGAATTGTCATAAGAGGAAAATGCAAGAGTACATGCATACATAAGAGGATGAACATAAATAAGAAAATAACTTTTAGAAGAAAATGCAAGAGTACAGGCATACATAAGAGGATGAACATAAATAAAATGGGTGCCAAACATTGCCTGAAGTGATGAATTTTTGACCCGGGTATGAATCTAGTGTGCCCCTGTTTTATCCAGAACCTGCAAAGAAAAGAGAGATGGGGGTTAGATAAAAAATATCTAAGCAATGAATGGCATCCTATTATTGATCCTCATCTACTTTATGCATGTGCATAGTCAAGCCATACACTTCTGAAAGAAAAACCAAGCTCACAGTCTCAATGAAATAAACAGTGTATAAAACAATATATGGTGCACAACAATAGCAAGCATGTAATGACAACAATAAAATTGCATGATGCCCGAACTCAAATTCAAAATAGTAAGTGTGTTAATGTATGATCTAATAGCAGCAACCTCATTGATCATTACCTTTTACTCCTCCATCATTATAGAAGAGATAACTATCTACAACTATATTTCATAATTCCTCCTTTGAAGTATATATATATCAAATATAATTATGAGTTTACATCATATATTTAGTCTTAATAAAATCTTATAAAACAACATAAAACTAACCCAAAATACTTTGTCTTAATAAAAACTTAATAAAACAATATATTTAGTCTTAATAAAATAATACACTTACTATTTTGAATTTGAACTCAGGCATCATGCATTGTTTATGAGCTCATTGCTTGATTACCAGTCAATCAAATAGGGACATGAGGTACTCAAATAGTGAGATCATAAACAATGCATGATTCCCTAGCTTGCAGCCCACAAGCCATCAAGACATTTCCTCATGAAATGATCATAAACGGGGAGTATCACATAGTGAATAAACAAATAAAGAGAGATCAAACACTTCACACAATGCCTTGAATGTAATAGAAATGATGCCCTAGTTGTCAAAGCTCACGGGTCATGAAGCATTCCAAATGAAAAGATGTAAACAATGTCAGTATTAAACAGTGAGCTCATGAACAATGTATGATGCCCTAGCTTGCAGCCAGCAAGCCATCAAGATATTTCCTCATGAAATGATCATAAACAGGGTGTACCACATAGTGAATATCAACACCAAAACAAATAAAGAGAGATCAAACACTTCACACAATATATGTTATTTTATAAGATTTTATTAAGACTAAATATATTATTTTATAAGCTCACTATTTGAGCACCTCATGCCCCTATTTGATTGGTCGGTGCTTTATTTTTTGTATTGATGCTATTAGATCAAATAGGGACATCACTAATAAAATAGGGACATCAGTAATAAAATAATACACTTACTATTTTGAATTTGAGCTCATAAAGATTAAATTTCAGAAGAATATGAATGAATGCAAACATACATAAGTGGATGAACATAAATAATGAAGGTACCAAACATTGCCTGAAGTAATGAAGTGTTGACCTAGGCTTCAATCCAGTATGCTCTTGTATGATCCAAAACCTACAAGGAAGGAAAAGATTGGGTTAGATCCAAAGGATCTAAGCAATGTCTGGCACCTTATTATTGATCCTCATCTAAAATTATGCATGTGCATAGTCAAGCCATACACTTCTAAAATGAACTATGCTACAGAACATGGGTGTGTGTTAATGTGATTCAAAAGCTATTATGCAAGATTGTTTTATTATTGAGATAAGGATATCTTAATTCTACAAGAATAAATTTTTTGAGAAATATTTGAATTTTATTTTGACAATAATATGAGGAGTGATATATTTCAAGCTTCAGCGAGATTTCATACCACGCAGTGTTCGCATATTACGTTCAATGCATTATTTACACTTGTATTGGTGGGAAAACTCTCGAAAACGCAAAAAAGAGGTTTAATTCAACCGTGTTGTTTACATGACACATGTAGTTTACCTCTAGCATAAATCAGTGTTGCATACAAATTTGCAGACGCTGCGTGGTATGAAACCTTGTTGAAGCTTGAAAATGATAAACATTATGATGCTAAGGTATGGTGTGGTAAGCACAAGTATAGTTTCTCATAAGTTTCTATTGGTATAGTTTTTTTTTTCAATAGTTGCAGAATCCATCTTCTCCTATACTTACATGTATGTATACATTTTGGGCTTGGCTTTAATGTCATGTAAATTTGAGTGAAATGGTAATAATATTTAAGAGCAACATGGCATTTTAAACAAGTATGCATATACATTATATAACAGGAAGAGTGATATATTTTAATAGAAACACTTAATGAGAATGTTGCCTATATAACAGGAGGAGTGATATATTTTAATGGTAGTGGACATAGAAATTGTAGTGAAACTCTACAATTTATTAATGTAACTGGACATAGAAATTACAGTGTAAGTAGTAGGATGATTGTTCATGAGGTCACTATTTAATATCTAGCTAGACATGTAAATGGTACCAGGCCAACCCAATCAGCCCAACAAAATGTGTCATGTTTATCTTTGTCAAATACACCCGTTCACCATTTTGTTCTTTTTCTTCACACAAATATTGCATCAAAAATAATTGTAAATAATGATTCAAAGAAAAAAGAATTAACTACAATAGATCAGGCCCCAAAAGAATACAATCAACTACAATAGATCACAGTCTCAATGAAATAAACAGTGTATAAAACAATATATGGTGCACAACAACAACAAGCATGCAATGATAGCAATAACATTGCATGATAAAATTCAATACTCTTAGTTTTTACTCAAATCTATTCAAAACTCCTATCAGCTCATTGTCCAATAGTTAAACTAACCTATGACTTCAAAGGAGGAATTATGAAATATAGTTGTAGGTAGTTATCTCTTCTAAAATGATGGAGGAGTCAAAGGTAATGATCAATGAGGTTGTTGCTATTAGATCATACATTAATACACATACTGTTTTGACAACATTAACATTGTATGATGCCAGAGCTCAAATTCAAAATAGTAAGTGTATTATTTTATTACTAATGTCCCTATTTTATCTAATAGCATCAATATAACAAATAGAGCACCGACTAATCAAATAAGGGGTCCTGGGACATAATAGCTTAGAAACATAAATGCAGGCATCATGGTCACATTTTTTTGGATATCTACATTTATGTTTCTCAGCTATTGTGATATCTACATTTATGACTAAGCATCCTTATGCTCATCTCTTCAATTTTTGTTTTCGTAGATTTCACCATCTAACATTCCTTTTTAGTAAGAGATGGATGTAAATGTTCATGACTCTCAGAAGAATGGCCTGCATAAAAATAAAAACTTGTGGTTATTCAAATGGTAAGTTCAGAGTTTCCCATAATTTGGGAGAAATGAGTTTGGAAAGACTTCAAACTTTCATTGAGGGAAAGGATTTTACTTATGTTGAGAAGAAACCTTAGCTTTTTTCACTTCATTTTCAGCATCTTCTATTGATTTTCTTTTCAAATCAATAGATAATTTTCTATTCATCAAGTGATCAGAACTCGTCGGAATAGCACTTGTGGAAGGATCAGGGAATTTCCTCTATGACTCAAAATCACTTTGGATCTTCTCAGGATGAAAAATAGAAATATCTTTTTCATATCCATCTCTTACCGAAAAAGAACGTTAGATGGTGAAATCTACGAAAATAAAAAATAAATAAATGAGCAAAGGGATGCATAGTCATAATGTTTCTAGCAAACGTCCTATTAACACAACAAAAAAGAAAATGACCCTAGAGGCTACTAAGTCTTTCAAATTAGAAACCCCTTTGGCTTATTAATTGATGAGGTTGCTTCTATTAGATCATACATTAATACACTTACTATTTTGAATTGAGCTTGGGCATCATGCAATGTTATTACTGTCATTGCATGCTTGCTGCTGTTGTGCACCATATATTGTTTTATACATATAGAACAATAGATTTGGGGACTTAGACTTATGTTGAATCCTTAGTAATGGTTTGGGGAACTAATTACTAGATGAGTGACTATAGTACCCTAGTTTTCATTATTAGATAATCTTGTTTAATTTGTGTTCATTTAATGTAAAGATACATGTAAAGGAAAATAAATTTTTGCATCTAAAGATTACATGTATATATATGAAAAATAACATGTATATACTATACAAGGAAAATAAATTTGAGAAGAAAATGCAAGAGTACAAGCATACATAAGAGGATGAACATAAATAATAAGGGTGTCAAGCATTGCCTAAAGTGATGAATTTTTGATCCGCGTATGAATCTAGTGTGCCCTTGTGTGATCCAGAACCTAAAAAGAAAAGAGAGATGGGGGTTAGATAAAAAATATCTAAGCAATGAATGACATCCTATTACTGATCCTCATCTACAATTATGCATGTGCATAGTCAAGCCATACACTTCTGACAGAAAAACCAAGCTCACAGTCTCAATGAAATAAACAGTGTATAAAACAATATATGGTGCACAACAACAAGAAGCATGTAATGACAACAATCCCTATTTTATTACTGATGTCCCTATTTACATTTTTTCATCAAATGACCCAAAAACATCAAGAATGGTCCTATATGGTCGCTAATAGCCAACTTTAAGAAGAATATAAATAAATAAAAACATACATAAGTGGATGAACATAAATAATGAAGGTCCTGTATGGACGGTTCTAATGCTTTTCCATTACAACAATTGAGCATTCATCATTTGGTATATGAATAGGTGAAAAACATGTAGACATCTAGACATGTGTACTGTGAGCTTTCTTGCAACAAATGGACTTGTGATGATTTTCACAATAGTACATGTGTTGGAAGGAAAGCTCATAGTACTAATTACGAAAATATGAATGTTTATCACATGTGCATATCAGAGTTCATCAGAGAAGGTATATGCACAACAAAACAAATTTTATTACGGATGTCCCTATTTACATCTTTTCATCAAATGACCCAAAAACATCAAGAATGGTCCTATATGGTCACTAATAGCCAACTTTCAGAAGAATATGAATGATTGCAAACATACATAAGTGGATGAACATAAATAATGAAGGTACCAAACATTGCCTAAAGTAATGAAGTGTTGACCTAGGGTTCAATCCAGTATGCTCTTGTATGATCCAAAATATGCAAGGAAGGAAAAGATTGGGTTAGATTCAAATGATCTAAGAAATGCCTTGCACCCTATTATTGATCCTCATCTACAATTATGCATGTGCATAGTCAAGCCATACACTTCTAAAATGAACTATGCTATAGAACATGGGTGTGTGTTAGTGTGATTCAAAAGCTATTATGAAAGATTGCTTTATTTATTAAGATAAGGATATCTTAATTCTACAAGAATAAATGTTTTGAGAAATATTTGAATTTAATTTTGACAATAACATGAGGATTGATATATTTCAAGCTTCAACGAGACTTCATACCACACAGTGTTCGTAGATTACGTTCAATGTGTTAGTTATGCTTGTATTGGTGGGAAAACTCTTGATATTAATCCAATAACAAGAAATATTAATCCAATAATAGGAAATACATTACAAATATCAAGCTCACGGTCTCAATGAAATAAATAGTGTATAAAACAATATATGATGCTCGAGCTCAAATTCAAAATAGTAAGTGTATTAATATATGTATGATCTAATATCAGCAACCTCATTGATCATTACCTTTGACTCCTCCATCATTATAGAAGAGATAACCACCTACAACTATATTTCATAATTCCTCCTTTGAAGTCATAGGTTAGTTTAAAATGGAGAAAGTATACAAACTCGCCAATTTAATCCCAAAATTTTATAATATTGCATTCTTGTTGCTGTTATGGTGCACAACAGCAACGAGCATGCAATGACAACAATAAGATTGCATGATGCCTGAGCTCATATTCAAAATAGTAAGTGTATTATTTTATTATTGATGTCCCTATTTTATTATTGCTAAATTTTGGGGTAAAACCTTGCAAGTCTTACATAGACTCAACAACATGGTAGCATTGATCCAATAACAGAAAATACATTACAAATGCCAAGATCACAGTCTCAGTGAAATAAACAGTGTATAAAATAATATATGGTGCACAACAGAAGCAAGCATGCAATGACAACAATAACATTGCATGATGCCCAAGCTCAAATTCAAAATAGTAAGTGTATTAATGTATGTTTGCATGATGCCATATATTAAATAGTGAGTTCATGAACAATGCCAGTATTAAATAGTGAGCTCATGAACAATGTATAATGCCCCAGCTTGCAGCCCGCGAGCCATCACGATATTTCCTCATGAAATGATCATAAATGGGGAGTACAACATAGTGAATATCAACAACAAAACAAATAAAGAGAGATCAAACACTTCACACAATGCCTTGAAGGTAATAGAAATATTGCCCTAGCTCTCAAAGCTCGCAGGTCATCGAGCATTCCTAATGCTAAGATGTAAACAATGCCACTGAAATTGATTTAATGAGAAGAAAAAGCTCAAATGTCTACCTTCCAAATGAAAAGATGTAAACAATGTGAGTATTAAATAGTGAGTTCATGAACAATGTATGATGCCCTAGCTTGCATCCTGTGAGCCATCAAGACATTTCCTCATGAAATGATCATAAGCGGGGAGTACCACATAGTGAATATCAATAGCAAAACAAAAAAAGAGAGATCAAACACTTCACACAATGCCTTGAAGGTAATAGCAACAATGCCCTAGCTCTCAAAGCTCACGGGTCATCAAGCATTCCAAATGAAAAGATGTAAACAATGCCAGTATTAAATAGTGAGCTCATAAATAATGTATGATGCCCTAGCTTGCAACCCACTAGCCATCAAGACATTTCCTCATGAAATGATCATAAACAGGGAGTACCGCATAGTGAATATCAATAGCAAAACAAATAAAAAGAGATCAAACACTTCACACAATGCCTTGAAGGTAATAAAAATGATTCCCTAGCTCTCAAAGCTCGCGGGTCATCGAGCATTCCAAATGAAAAGATGTAAACAATGTCAGTATTAAACAGTGAGCTCATGAACAATGTATGATGCCCTAGCTTGCAGCCCGCGAGCCATCAAGATATTTCCTCATGAAATGATCATAAATAGGGAGTACCACATAGTGAATATCAACAACAAAACAAATAAAGAGAGATCAAACACGTCACACAATGCCTTGAAGGTAATAGCAACGATGCCCTAGCTCTTAAAGCTCACGGGTCATTGAGCATTCCAAATGCAAAGATGTAAACAATGCCAGTATTAACATTCATATTTTGCCATTAAATCAACAAATGCCATCAAAATAAAATTGAGTTAATGAGAAGACAAATCTCAAATGCCTACCTCAAGTCATGGCTGGCATATAAAGATCAAATGCTAAGGAACTATGTTATAAAATTTCATGCCAAATTTCAAGGCATGAAATTTTATAACTGTACATATATTTTCTTTGACTCCCCCACATTATAAACACAATGCTAAGGAGAAAAAAGTATGATGTCAAAAAGTATTAAATTTCATGCCTTGAAATTTAATAACATAATTCCTTAGCAGCTGCCATATGAAGAGCAGTACAAGGTGATAACTTTCCCATTTTACCATAGTTAGGGCCCTCTTTTACCATGCTTTATGAGTTTTATATTTTTTTTTAAGTGAAGACAAAGATTATCTTAATTTTTTATCTTTAAATTTTATTCATTTTATGATTTTAAAAATTGAAATAAAAATATAAACTCTTAAGAAACTTTTACATCTTTTCATCAAATGATGCAAAAACATCAAGAATCATCATATATGGTCGCTAATATCCAGCTTTTAGAAGAATATGAATGAATGCAAACATACATAAGTGGATGAACATAAATAATGAAGGTACTTGACATTACCTGATGTAATGAAGTGTTGACCGGGGTTCAATCCAGTATGCTCTTGTATGATCCAAAACCTACAAGGAAGGAAAAGATGGGGTTAGATCCAAAGGATCTAAGCAATGCCTGACACCCTATTACTGATCCTCATCTACAATTATGCATGTGCATAGTCAAGCCATACACTTCTAAAATGAACTATGCTACAGAACATGGGTGTGTGTTAATGTGATTCAAAAGCTATTATGCAAGATTATTTTATTTATTGAGATAAGGATATCTTAATTTTACAAGAATAAATGTTTTGAGAAATATTTGAATTTAATTTTGACAATAACATGAGGAGTGATATATTTCAAGCTTCAACGAGACTTCATACCATAGAGTTTTTGTAGATTATGTTCAATGCTTTATTTACACTTGTATTAGTGGAAAAACTCTTGATATTAATCCAATAATAGGAAATATATTACAAATGTCAAGCTCACGGTCTCAATGAAATAAACAGTGTATAAATCAATATATGATGCCCGAGGTCAAATTCAAAATAGTAAGTGTATTAATATATGTATGATCTAATAGTAGCAACCTCATTGATCATTACCTTTGACTCCTCCATCATTATAGAAGAGATAACCACCTACAACTATATTTCATAATTCCTCCTTTGAAGTCATAAGTTAGTTTAAAATGGAGAAAGTATACAAACTCACCAATTTAATCCTAAAATTTCATTAAATTGCATTATTGTTGTTGTTATGGTGTACAACAACAGCAAACATGCAATGACAACAATAACATTGCATGATGCTTGAGCTCAAATTCAAAATAGTAAGTGTATTATTTTATTACTGATGTCCCTATTTGATGTGTCACTCCCGGTTTATGATCAAATAGACAAAGCTCAAATGCTTACCTCAAGTGCTAGTTCCCTCTTCCCACATGGTGTCAGCCTCTTCGCGCACGCCAAACTCAAATGCCCTCTTCGCACCACGCAAAAGTGCAGTGCCATCTTCACAAAAGCTCTTCGAATTCACAAATTACAAATGACACTTTCTTTCTCTTTTTTTTTTGTTTATAACCAAATGGGTGTCTGACATTTAATGCATTGTTACTTCATCATGATGATAAAAATTTTATTGGCTCAAAGCACATAGAATGTGGGTAGATGCATTGAATCACCACTTCCATTCTATTTTGATGAAGAGGAACTATTGTATAAAATTTCAAGACATGAAATTTTATAGTCGTACATATATTTTATGAGTATAACTATACAACAGAAGAGCACCCACATGCCTTGGTTGTTATTGGTCTATGAAAGGTTTTGGTTTGCCTTTCCCAATTGAGATGTCATCCTAAGATTCAAAAGGACTACAGTACTGGTGAGGGCACATAGGTAGGATTGTTTGGTACCTAGTGTTCCTAAATTTTGGCTTGTAGTGCCTTAGCCAAGCCACTAGGTTAGGGAGCAGCCTATTTGATCTCTCTAGGTGTGCTAGCTAGTGTTTGTTCTTCTTTGTTCTTTTGAGTCCTTGGTGTGTCTTTTGGAGCTTGGTTGCAGTAGTCTTAGCCAACTTTGCTAGGTTGCATGTCATAGGAAAGTGTTCTAAAGTTGAACAAATGGCCTCTTTAATGTTTTAGAGGTTTGAAAATGGCCTTTATGACCCTTACTCAATCAAGAATTGAGTTCTTTTGAGGTGTGTGTAGGTGGTTTGTCTATCCACCAAAAGTTGCTTGACAACTTTGAAAGTTGTCATGATAGTTTTTCTTGCAAAAGAATGTAACCGACTCAAGAGATAGCTAGCCCAATCCATGGGCCCTAAAACTGAGGAGGGAGATATTTAAGCTTTGAAAGCCATAATTTGAGGTGTAAGGAAGAGTGCAGTATGAAGAGAAAACTTTTGGTTGCAGTTAGACTGTGTAACTAGTTTTCCTTTGACAAAGATATATATTTTTGTGTTGACAGAGATAAGAAATGGATTGAATATCCGACTATAATGTTTTCATGTGATGATTGTTAATGTTTTTGAATTCCTAGGATTGTTATTTAGCATTTCATTTCAGTTTTGAGTTAGTCTTCATAGTTTTCTTTATTTTGGCCTGTCTCGAGTTACTACTGATAGAGCTTTGAATAATGGAGTGCTAGAGCACTCTCCCACCATACAATCTGTATGGGTCTATGGGATTTGTGTCTAGACTCCCTGTAATATATGTTGTGCAAAGGAGGGGCCCTAGAAAGTTCAGGATGTATCTATAAATTGATGCCCTAGGGAAGCTATCAGTGTTTGGTTAGGGGTCAGTGTGCTATTGCAGAGCAGATGGAGTGATTGAGGGTGCTCAAAGCCTTAATCAAATGATGTGGAGGGGAGGTCAGATGCATGATCAAGCATCTATAATGTAGAGAGAGCTTGGGGGATTGTGGATACAAGGGAAGATACTAAACCCTCACTGTTATAGATAGTGAGTTACCAAACCCTCATTTATAGCCCCATTTTCAGCATGCCATGTATGGACAGTATGGGAAAAGGAGACTGACATAATCTTAAAGCCCTCCCAAAAGGGTATTCAAATCCATAATTAGTTTGATGCTTTGCTCAGAGAAGTTTGGAGTTATTGGCAGAAAAAGGTCAATTAGGCCTACTAAACCTAGTAGCCTTTTTAGGCCAGACAATAGACAAATCTTTTTAGAAGGGATAGAGAGGTTCCTAGAACAGTGAATTTTATCATATTCTTGGTGTCATAGACTGAATGGAGAAAGGAGTTTGAAACTTCTTATAAGGGGACTAGGATAGCACCCTTAAGGCTAGGAGATTAGCCTCTTTGATTCTAGGAGGGCCTACACTCATAAATTTTACCTTAAATTTTGACGAGAATTAGTCAAATTTCCTACAACAATTGGTCGAATAGGCAACTAAAACTGTCATTGATCTTTTTTCATCGAATTTTCTACATGGTAAATAATAGTTGAAATTTTTGACCCCATCAGTGGTCGAATTATCAACTGCAACAATCACTTGGAACTGGAAGAATTAGACGTCAATCAATTCATGTGGCAGTCAAAATTGAGACCATTTTTTCATTGAATTATCCACCCCAATTCGTCGAATTGATCGTTGAACATATAGCATCCTGGTCAAATTTAGTACTGTGTAAAGGATGAAATTTTGACCAATACTAACTTTTGTTTAAAAACAAATGTAACACCATTTTCAATATATTCCTACTTTTAGTTGAATATATTGCTTGTCTATAATTAGTATGCATATATGAATCTATGAAGCTTTGATTTAGCTATTTTCTTCTATTTAGCACAATTAGATTGAACAAAACATTTTCATTGTACTATATATTCACAGCCTCAAGAAAAATCAAACTGACTAAGAAAGCTTTGTTTACCTATAGATTTGTGTGCTTGTCTGAGTTTGATATGCAAATCTAAGTATCAAACTTAGACAAGCACACAAATCTGTAAGTAAATGTTGATTAAATATTTTATTTTTAATAGTAGTTTAAAAGACTATTTAAATGTTTTGATGGTTTGATAAGAACAAAATTGGTATTTAGATATAAATTATTGAGCTTCTCTTTGTTTTGATAAAAGTTTAACATTCTCTACTTAACAGGGCCAACCACATGAAGGTGGAAGCTCATCTGGCCCCTCCTAGGATCCTCTTATGACCCTTTACGACATTTTAAGACCTATAAGATGTATTCTAATTAGAGGTCGTAAATGGTCGTAAAGGGTCATAAGGGGTCCTAGGACACAACAGCTGAGAAACATAAATGTAGGCATCATGGTCACAATGTTTTGGAAACACAACATAATTAAGTGGTATACCCAGACGATGCAACACAACCACTACTCCTGTAGTTCTAAGTTGACACTGTGGGATCCAAAAACCAAAGATAAGGAATCTATATATGGTTTTTGGATCCACAGTGTCAACTTAGAACTGCAAGAGTAGTGGTTGTGTTATATTTTTTGGGTATAGCATTCAATTATGTTGTGTCTCCAAACAATTGGGACCATGATCCCTACATTTATGTTTCTTAGCTGTTGTGATACCTACATTTATGTTTTGTAGCTGTCATGTTTATTTGCATGTTCTTTTTGTTTGACTTCTCTCCCTTGCATCGAAAATAAGATTTTTCCCACTCTGAATCTAGAATGCGTGTGCAACACAAGAAGAATATGCACGGATAGCAGATGGAGTTGAAAAAACACAACACGTTTACATTTTTGCGATGGTCTATAACTTAAAATATGCAATTAAAGACCTCTATCAAAAATGCAACCCCGTTGTGTTTTTCAACTCCACCTGATATCCTATGTATATGAATTGAGATTGCATATTGAACTAGGCTTCTCTTTCTGCATTGCCTGAAACCAAGAGACTACCACAGTTAACATCTAAATGGCGTGTCTCATCATCACAACTAATCCACCTTAAACAATTGAATATTTTTTCTTGTATTAAATATTCATTAATCAAAATTTGAATAGAAAATGTATACCTTGAGTACTACAATTCACATTAGAATCGATGCCTCCATCGTGCTCGGCCGGTGCAGTATCAATATCCGTAGGCCGCATTCCAATGTAAATAATAGATTTAGATGATGATATCACAGAAATGCCTAATTGACAGTCCATCATTTGTTCTCTGAAATGCTAAATTAGAGATTTCTGTGATATCCTCATATGTATCTATAGCTATTGCCTCTGTTGTTGCAGGTGCTTTTCCCCTATTTGATATTTATCTTCAGGTGTCCACACTCATTTTGTTGGTTGTTGCCAGCTTCTCTTTGAGCTTCTCTTTATTTCAAGAATAGTTTAACATTCTCTGAGAAACATAATTGTAGGCATCATGGTCACATTTTTGTGGAGACAATGTAATTGAGTGGTATACCTAGACGATGGAGAGCAACTTCTGCACCTTCGGATCCAAGTTGTTATCCATCCCGTAGTGTCAACTTAGAATCGGAGATGCAGAAATTGCTCTCCGTGTAGGTAAACAACTCAATTATGTTGTCTCCAAAAAAATGTGACCATGATGCCTACAATTATGTTTCGAGAATAGTTTAATTAACATTCTCTACTTAACAGGGCCAACCACGTGAAGGTGGAAGCTCATCTAGCCCCTCCTAGGAGCCTCTTATGACCCTTTACGACATTTTAAGACCTCTAAGATGTATTCTTAGAGGTTGTAAATGGTTGTAATTGGTCATAAGGGGTCCTAGGACACAACAGCTGAGAAACATAAATGTAGGTGTCATGGTCATAATGTTTTGGAAACACAACATAATTGAGTGGTATACCCAGACGATGCAACACAACCACTACTCCTATAGTTCTAAGTTGACACTGCTGGATCCAAAAATCAAAGATAAGGAATCTACATATGGTTTTTGGATCCACAGTGTCAACTTAGAACTACAGGAGTAGTGGTTGTGTTGCATTTTCTGGGTATAGCATTCAATTATGTTGTGTCTCCAAACAATTGGGACCATGATGCCTACATTTATGTTTCTCAGCTGTTGTGATACCTACATTTATGTTTTGTATCTGTCATGTTTATTTGCATGTTCTTTGTATTTGGCTTCTCTTCCTTACATCGAAAATAAGATTTTTCCCACTCTGAATTGAGAATGCGTGTGCAACACAAGCAGAATATGCATGGATAGCAGGTGGAGTTGAAAAAACACAACACGTTTACATTTTCACGATGGTTTTTCAACTCCACCTGATATCCATGCATATTCTATGAGATTTCATATTGAACTAGGCTTCTCCTTTTGCATTGCCTGAAACCAAAAGACTATCACAGATAACATCTAAATGGCGTGTCTCATCATCACAACTAATCCACCTTAAACAATTGAATATGTTTGCTTGTATTAAATATTTATTAATTAAAATTTGAATAGAAAATGTATACCTTGAGTACTACAATTCACATTAGAATTGATGCCTCCATCGTGCTCGACTGGTACAGTATCAATATCTGCAGGCTGCATTCCAATGTAAATAATAGATTTAGATGACGATATCACAGAAATGCCTAATTCACAGTCCATTGTTTGTTCTCTGAAACACTAATTCAGGGATTTCTACAATATCCTCATCTGTATCTACAACTATTGCCTCTATTATTGTAGGTGCTTTTCCCCTATTTGATATTTATGTTCAGGTGTCCACACTCATTCAGTTGGTTGTTGCCAGCTTCTCTTTGAGCTTCTCTTTGTTTCGAGAATAGTTCAATATTCTCTGAGAAACATAATTGTAGGCATCATGGTCACATTTTTTTGGAGACGATGTAATTGAGTGGTATTCCCAGACGATGGAGAGCAACTTCTGCACCTTCAGTTCCAAGTTGTTCTCTATCCCACAGTGTCAACTTGGAATAGTTTCATCCCTGATGTGACCATGATGCCTACAATTATGTTTCAAGAATAGTTTAATTAACATTCTCTACTTAACAAGGCCAACCACGTGAAGGTGGAAGCTCATCTGGCCCCTCCTAGGAGCCTCTTATGACCCTTTACAACATTTTAAGACATCTAAGATGTATTCTTAGAGGTCGTAAATGGTCGTAAAGGGTCATAAGGGGTCCTGGGACACAACAGCTGAGAAACATAATTGTAGGCATGATGATCACATTTTTTTGGAGACAACATAATTGAGTGGTATACCCAGATGATGAAGATCAACTTCTGCTCCTCCAGTTCCAAGTTGACAATGCGGGATCCCAAGACCATAGATAAGGAATAAATTGAGAGAGCGGAGGAGGGCCATAATGACAAAAATAATACAGGACAAACCTCAAGTTAAATGAGGCAACTACAAACATTTTAATATAATTTTATTAAAATCTTTATAGTTGCCTCATTTAACTTGAGGTCGTCTTGTATTATTTTGGTCGTTATGGCCCTCCTCCGCTCTCTCAATTTATTCCTTATCTATGGTCTTTGGATCCCGCAGTGTCAACTTGGAATCGGAGGAGCAGAGGTTGCTCTCCATCATCTGGGTATACAACTCAATTATGTTGTCTCCAAAAAATTGTGACCATGATGCCTACAATTATGTTTCTCAGCTATTGTGAAATCTACATTTATGTTTCTCAGTTGTCGTGTTTATGTGTATGTTTTTTATGTGTTTGGGAAGACATCTTTCTAGCCTGAGCCTAGATCCTTTGGCAATTAGCTTAATAATAATGTAGATGACAAATGAGCAATTAGCTTCCCAAGAAAAATCCCATAAATGAACTATATGTACCCCAATTCTTGTGCCCTCTGTGCATACCCAAATGATATATTTGAAAAAATAAGGGTAACGCTAAATTTACCCTTGTTGTTTCAAATATATCATTTAGGTATGCGTAGAAGGCACAGGAATTGGGGTACACATAGTTCATTTACAAGATTTTCCTTGGGAAGCTAATTGCTCAGCTCTCATTTGCTTCATTTATTATCAAGCTAATTGTCGAAGGATCCAAGCCCAGGCTAGAAAGACGTCTTCCCATTCTGTTTAAGCCATATTCCTTGTTCTTTTCAAACTTCCTTGGTATGGTAGGCTTGCTCTCTGTAGTACTCTTCTTTAGCGAGACCTGATACCATGTTGTGCTCAAACTTCAGTGAGACTTCATACCACGTAGCATCCGTAGATTACATTCAATGCATTATTTACGCTTGTATTGGTGGGAAAAATCTTGAAAACATGCAAAAGAGATTGCATTCAACCATGTTGCTTACATGACACATGTAGTTTACCTCCAGCCTAAATCAACATTGCGTATAAATCTATGAACGCTGCTTGGTATGAAGCCTCGCTCAAGCTTGAAAATTATAGTCAATCCATAGTCAAGGTCAAGGAACAAATGGAACAACCAAGAAAACACTATACATTAAATGATGTGATTGATAGTAGATTGGGGCTCACCTGAGCCATAAACATGAAGAATTATTCAAAAAAAAGATGTAAACCATATATATGCGCACTTGAGGAAAAGAGAAGTTATGTCATATCAATATTAAAATATTAGTTACAATATGAAAATACTAAACTAACTAATTCCTAAGTTCATCTCTGCATATGGTCGCAACAAATTAGATATGCGATTACAATATAGAGAAGGCATTGTAAAAATATAATTTCAGAATTTTCCCTAGCCTGACACGTTTTACACTCAAATCCTTCATTGCGGATAAGTGGAGATGGGTGGATAGATGCAGATGAGTTGTCATCGACCCAACTAAAGTATCCATAGCCATTATTTCCCTGTGATACCCAGTCTACATTAGTTCTTATATTATAATGAATAGTATTTACATTAGAAACTTTAAATATATACACATTAGCAACCTTTTTTTGATTAGGGCAGCAGAAAAATTGTCATCCAGGGTTGTTCAATGTCTGTGAAGTCTTCAACACACACTTCCCACCACCACATTGACAGTTTGGCACATTGACAAGAGTCATCAAACCTATATCAATAATGCACCGCACCATCGTTACTACATTTATTATTTTTATATGATTATTTTTACAGTCCAAATACACCAAGGAGTACCATCAGAAATATTAACCATTTACAATAATGAAAAGTAAACCTAAATCAAATAGCTCATTTTTTATCAGAATGTGTAGTCTGTGTGTATATGAAAAATGAAAGAAATATGAAGCTAAAATAAAATAGTGAACAAAATAGTATTCCACATAGAGTGAATGAAATATACCATCAAAAGAAGGTGACAAAATCTTGTCACGAAGCACAAACATAGGAAATAAAAAAGGGACAAAAGACAAGAAATAAGAAAAATCATTACGACTATAGAAAAATCATTTATACTATAATAAGAAAAGAAACACTCTTTGTCAACAATTTCCAAAATCATTAGGACTATAAATGGACGGTTCTGATATTGCTTTGCCATTACAACAATTGAGCATTCATCATTTGGTACTTCTTTGTGTATTCCATTTAAGTTTTTTAGTTGTCGTGTTTATGTGCATGTTCTTTATGTGTTTGTCTTCTCTCCCTCGCAAGGGATATGTCGATAGGTAATTGATTTGAAAGCATAATGATTTGACAGTCTTTTTTTAGGATAGGTGTAATCATCCCACCAACCTTAATTAGCAACATGGTGTCCTATCATTGCACAAGTGCAAGATGGTAAGGGTCTATTCAAGGAGGGATGAAAAAAAGGTCATTTTAACCTTGCAAGGCAAGAGGAGAGACAGTCCAAATAATTCTATGGTGACTATCCCAAACAACAGACAAATGAAGGGTCATAAAACTTATGGTAGAACAAGTAAAACAATCATGCACCTTAACCATGACATCGGATTTTTCATAAGTTTCTTGATGAAATTGTTAGGTAAAGAGATGTTATTTGGTAATAATAGTCACCATACATAGGATCAATAAGCACTCCTCAAGAGAGCTCTTGATTAATCTTCATAGTAATGTATAGGGGTCCATCAACAACCTTAATAGTTTCCTTGATATCAAAGGTTATGCAAGGTTCAAGCCTAGGTTTTGGAATAGGTTTAGGTTTCTCAATAAGGTTGACTACATTGTTTTTTGCATTATATGTAATGTCAACATTCATTTATTAGGAGATATTTCAAGTCTTCAAGTGTGGAGTTCACTATCCCTAGCAGTTCTCTATTGGTTTACAACAGTGCTTCTTCCCATAATCAAACAATGGATTTGATTCCAACCTAAGATTACATAAAACCCCTCATAAAATTTCAAAACAATAAGAATACAGTCTTCATTCACAATCACTGTCAATGTTCCTCAAATCAGTGATTAGAACAGGCAATTAAAATGTCCCTCAAATCATTAATGAGTTGATTATTATATAAGCTCCTCAAGCATGAGTTGGAGAGGACTACATCAAAACCAAAAACATTAATCAGTTGATTATTATATAAGCTCCTCAAGCATGAGTTGGATGATGTGGATTATGTAGATATAAGAACTAATGTATCCACATCATCCAACTCATGCTTGAGGAGCTTATATTATTTATTGTCTCATAATAGTAAGATTGGTACCTATCCTAGTAAGTCATTATGAGATAGTAAATACGATCTACATCCAATCTTGGTCCACAAGCATGAGTTGGATGATGTGGATTATGTAGATATAAGAACTAATGTGTCCACATCATCTAACTCATGCTTGAGGAGCTTATATTATTTACTGCCTTTTTGCCTTGGCATTTGTCATTATTTTTGAGAAATTTAGTCTATAAAAGGATGGTGAACAAAAATGACAGTCCAATAGATGGAAATTCAAGTCCCATAAATATTAGTGGATAGTGCTAAAACAAAATTATGACAGCCTTCATGTTGAAGTGACAGTCTTGCCTAAGAAAATACTGGACAATTGTAAGTCCAAACATTAAGGTTGTGTAGAAACAGCCTATAAAAGCTTACAATCAAGACAAGAACGGCCTTTGAAAATGTTGGATGGCATGTTGATAATGGTTGCCATATAGAAACAGAAAAGGAAAACCATAGAACAGTCAGTCATATGAAGAATTTAAAAGGCTAAAATGGAAGACAATCTAAATGGTCATGTGACAATCACAAATGTTGTTGGAGTTGAACAAAGCAAACTAGGCCAAGGGAATGATGAACTAATAGGTATAATAGTTGATGTTAAACAAGTTGGTGTCAAAAGAACGTTGATCTCAAAGGATTTTTAGTTAACCGTGAAGGTAAAATTTTGAAGACAGTTGAAGACAACCAACAATCCAAGTATAGCCACAAGAAACATCACAATGAGGACAATCATCCCATGACATTCATGCCAAACAACAATGAGCATGTAGTAGTTCTTGATGGAAGATCAAAGGATAGTAGAAAACAAGTCAAGTTTTTGCAAGAAGTACATGAAATATTTTAGAGGCTCAGTAGCATGAATCACTAACAGTATGGAGGATAAGGTGATAGTCCACTAAAGGACATTCATCCAAGGCAGCATTATGCAAAGGACAGTACTAGAAAATGAGAAGTTTGGTAATAATGGATGATGGAAAGGTCAATGAGAAAAGTATGAATGGATTGGATCAATGGATTGGAATGGATATGGGCAGAGTATAAAAGAGTTTAGAATGATGTTAAAGTTTCTTGTGGATGAGAAGGCAAAGCCATAGTGCTTAGGGGAATAGTGTGATGACTGTCCCAACTAGAGAATCCCTCATATTTCTCTCAGTAAGCTGAATAGTTGTGGCATAGGATCCTTCAACTGTTTGTGGACCCTTTGTCTTGTAAACAATGACCAATCTTTCAATCAAATGCACCTTATGTTTGACGTGTGGTGGTAACTTTATCATTGTAGTGATGAATCTATTGTTTAAATCAACTACACATGAATATTTGATAGACAATGAGGATGCACAAACAGGAATGATTCATATGTTTCATAACTAGATACAACTACCCCAGGCAAGCCAGTTTCCATAATTGGACAAGCTGAAAGGTGCCATGAAGAACCTATAATATAAAGTTCTGATTCTCAAGTTGGGAAAGTCATCACACTATTAATTAGAAGAAATATGAAGAAATATGAATATGAAGAAATAGTACTACTATCTAGGATATTTTTGTACCATTCTTTGGCACTTTCTTTTAAGGAATTCACAAACAATTTTATCATGGCATCCTCATTGTTTGTCTCATATTCATGTGTAGTATTGATGAAATAACTTAGATGTTCTTCCCCAATTACTGCATTATTACCTTGAAACATATGAATCATTCCTTTTATTTCATTGGGGATTGTGTTTGGGTAATTAGAGATTCCAAAGAAATCCAATTCATGTCTATATATTTCTTCTCCTACAGGGTGTTTGAACTTTGAAAGAAACAAACCTTTGAATGGATTGGATCAATGGATTGGAATGGATATGGGTAGAGTATAGAAGAGGTTAGAATGATGTTAGAGTTTCTTGTGGATGAAAAGGAAAAGCCATAGTGCTTAGGGGAATAGTGTGATGACTGTCCCAACTAGAGAATCCCTCATATTTCTCTCAGTAAGCTAAATAGTTGTGGCATAGGATCCTTCAATTGTTTGTGGACCCTTTGTCTTGTAAACAATGACCAATCTTTCAATCAAATGCACCTTATGTTTGATGTGTGGTGGTAACTTTCTCATTGTAGTGACGAATCTATTTTTTAAATCAACTACACATGAATATGCGACAGACAATGAGGATGCACAAATAGGAATGATTCATATGTTTCACAACTAGATACAGTTGCCCCAGGCAAGCTAGTTTCCATAATTGGACAAGTTGAAAGGTGCCATGAAGAACCTATAATATAAAGTTATGATTCTCAAGTTGGGACAGTCATCACACTATTTAGGAAAAATATGAATATGAAGAAATAGTACTACTATCTAGGATATTTTTGTACCATTCTTTGGCACTTTCTTTTAAGGAATTCACAAACAATTTTATCATGGCATCCTCATTGTCTGTCTCATATTCATGTGTAGTATTGATGAAATAACTTAGATGTTCTTCCCCAATTACTGCATTATTACCTTGAAACATATGAATCATTCATTTTATTTCATCGGGGATTGTGTTTGGGTAATTAGAAATTCCAAAGAAATCCAATTCATGTCTATATATTTCTGCTCCTACAGGGTGTTTGAACTTTGAAAGAAACAAACCTTTGAGCTCGTATTCAAACTTGATGTCTAGGGTTTGGCACATTGCCAAACCATAGATTTCATTACTGAGTACTGAACTGCTACTGGCAATAGTTTTATGGAACTTGATCATTGTTATGGTTCCTATGTTGTTATTGATTTCTATTTTATTGTTTTTTTAATTTTCTCTCCCTTCAATAGGATGCATTGGCTGTCTATTTTATCAAGAATCTTGTCTATGCTCTTGTGACCTAGCAAGTGAAACATGATATGTGTGTTTGTGTTTAAGCATGCCAAAAATTCTCTTATGTGCATCCCTTAAATCTGCAAATGCCTTAAATCTACAAATGCATTGGTTATACCAGATGTACAATCTCATGTTGCATCCTAAACAATGATATGTGTGTTTTTGTTTAAGCATGCCAAAAAATCTCTTACGTGCATCCCTTAAATCTGCAAATGCATTGGTTATACCCTAGTCGCAGCCTTCATAATTCTTGGTCATAGCATTTACAAACCCTAGTCAAACCATAGTCACCACTAAGAATACTCATTGATTCAATCACCTAACAACATAGTACTAACAAAGATGACAAGAAAATGACAAGCTAGTACATAATGAAATATAGCAAACACGAAAGATACCTCAAACTCCATGAAAGATAAATGATGAAATGTGCTATTAACCTTAGGTGTAGGGCTCTTCATGACCATGAATTATGAAATGTGCTATTAACCAAGGGCTCTTCATGACCTTGATGAAATGTGCTCTGCTCCTTAGCTCAGAAATGAAAATCCTAATTCGCACGCTGCAACCGTAAAAATGAAAATGAGAATTCAAATGTTTTTTTTTAAGTAATATGCCCATGTTGGTCAAAATTTCAACTGACATAGTATTGGTGGAAATTTTGACCAACACGGGCATGGTTTTTAAAAAAAACAAATTTTTCCTTCTATACCCTGACCAACCTAAACCATTTTCATTAATGGTCGATAATTTTCGTAGAAAAATGATGTCAAATGTACTAGTGCTAGGACAAAGTTATAGAAAGGTCTATGTAACATCAAGTACCCTAGTTTGCATTATTAGATGATCTTGTTTAATTTGTGTTCATTTCATGCAAAGATACATGTAAAGGAAAATAATTTTTTGCATCTAAAGATTACATGTATATATATGAAAAATAACTTGTATATACTATACAAGGAAAATAACTTTCAGAAGAAAATGCAATAGTACAGGCATACATAAGAGGATGAACATAAATAATAAGGGTGCCAGACATGGCCTGAAGTGATGAATTTTTTACCCGGGTATGAATCTAGTGTGCCCCTGTGTGATCCAGAACCTGCAAAGAAAAGAGAGATGGGGGTTAGATAAAAAATATCTAAGCACTAAATGGCATCCTATTACTGATCCTCATCTACAATTATGCATGTGCATAGTCAAGCCATACACTTCTGAAAGAAAAATCAATCTCACAGTCTCAATGAAATAAACAGTGTATAAAACAATATATGGTGCATAACAACAGCAAGCATGGAATGACAATAATAAAATTGCATGATGCCCAAGCTCAAATTCAAAATAGTAAGTGTGTTAATGTATGATTTAATAGCAGCAACCTCATTGATCATTACCTTTCACTCCTCCATCATTATAGAAGAGATAACTACCTACAACTATATTTCATAATTCCTCCTTTGAAGTATATAAATATCAAGTATAATTATGAGTTTACATCATATATTTAGTCTTAATAAAATCTTATAAAACAACATAAAACTAACCCAAAATACTTTATCTTAATAAAACAATATATTTAGTCTTAATAAAACAATACACTTACTATTTTGAATTTGAGCTTAGGCATCATGCATTTTTTATGATCTCACTATTTGATTACCAACCAATCAAATAGGGACATGAGGTGCTCAAACAGTGAGCTCATAAACAATGCATGATGCCCTAGCTTGCAGCCCGCAAGCCCATCATGACATTTCCTCATGAAATGATCATAAACGGGGAGTACCACATAGTGAATATAAAAAAAAAAAACAAATAAAGAGAGATCAAACAGTTCACATAATGCCTTGAAGGTAATCGAAATGATGCCCTAGCTCTCAAAGCTCGCGGGTCATCAAGCATTCCAAATGAAAAGATGTAAACAATGCTAGTATTAAACAGTGAGCTCATGAATAATGTATGATGCCCTAGCTTGCAACCCACGAGCCATCAAGATATTTCCTCATGAAATGATCATAAATGGGGTGTACCACATAGTGAATATCAACACCAAAACAAATAAAGAGAGATCAAACACTTCACACAATATATGTTGTTTTATAAGATTTTATTAAGACTAAATATATTATTTTATGATCTCACTATTTGAGCACCTCATGTCCCTATTTGATTGGTTGGTGCTCTATTTTTTATATTGATCATTACCTTTGACTCCTCCATCATTATAGAAGAGATAAATACTTACAACTATATTTCATAATTCCTCTTTTGAAGTCATAGGTCAGTTTAACTATTGGACAATGAGCTGATAGGAGTTTCGAATAGATTTGAATAAAAACTAAGAGTATTGAATTTTATCATGCAATGTGATTGCTGTCATTGCATGCTTACTGCTATTGTGCACCATATATTGTTTTATATATTATTTATTTCATTGAGACTATGAGCTATTGTATTTGACTGTATACTTTTGGAGTCTGATCTATTGTAGTTGTTTCTTTTTTCTTTGAATCATTGTTTACAATTACTTTTGATGCAATATTTGTGTGAAGAACAAGAACAAAATGGTGAACGAGTGTATTTGACAAAGATAAACATGATACATTTTATTGGGCTGATTGGGTTAGCCTGGTACCATTTACATGGCCTGGCCAGATATTAAACAGTGAGCTCATGAACAATGCCAGTATTAAACAATGAGCTCATGAACAATGATGCCCTAGCTTGCAGCCTGCAAGTCATCAAGACATTTCCTCATGAAATGATCATAAACGGGGAGTACCACATAGTGAATATCAACACCAAGAAAAATAAAGAGAGATCAAACACATCACACAATGCCTTGAAGGTAATAGAAATGATGCCCTAGCTCTCAAAGCTCACAAGTCATCAAGCATTCCAAATGAAAAGATGTAAACAATGCCAGTATTAAATAGTGAGCTCATGAACATTGTATCATGCCCTAGCTTGCAGCCCGTTAGCCATCAAGACATTTCCTCATGAAATGATCATAAACGGGGAGTAGGCACATAGTGAATATCAATAGAAAAACAAATAAAGAGAGATCAAACACTTCACACAATACCTTGAAGGTAATAGCAATGATGCCCTAGCTCTCAAAGCTCATAGGTCATCAAACATTCCAAATGAAAAGATGTAAACAATGCATGTATTAAACAGTGAGCTCCTGAACAATGTATCATGCCCTAGCTTGCAGCCCACGAGCCATCAAGATATTTCCTCGTGAAATGATCATAAACGGGGAGTACGCACATAGTGAATATCAATAGCAAAACAAATAAAGAGAGATCAAACACTTCACACAATGCCTTGAAGGTAATAGCAATGATGCCCTAGCTCTCAAAGCTCGCGGGTCACCGAGCATTCCAAATGCTAAGATGTAAACAATGCCACTATTAACAATGCTAAGATGTAAACAATGCCACTAAAATTGATTTAATGAGAGACAAAGCTTGAATGCCTACCTCAAGTGCCAATGCTCTCTTCCCACATGGTGATGGCCTCTTCGCACACACCAAACTTGAATGCCTACCTCAAGTGTCAGTACCCTCTTCCCACACAGTGTCGGCCTCTTCACACATGCCAAACTCGAATGCCCTCTTCACAACACGCAAAAGTGAAATGTCATCTTTGCGGCAACTCTTCGAATTCACAAATTACAAATGACACTTTATTTTTCTATTTTTTGTTTATAACCATTTTTTGGCATTTTCATAAACTAATATGTTTATCATGTTCACTAACCTAACAAGATTAGTGTGATGTTGTTTTGAAGCTTAAAAAAATAAAATGCAATGTTCAGTTGACTGGTTTACATGTCATAGTCAAGAGAAATTGATGCAGTTTCAAAGTGCAATAAAGATGCTACAACATATGCTTCTAATAACAAAGAATTCACAAGTACTAGAAATAGAGACAACCTTTCTATACATGCTAATATGCATCAGGATAAATGACTGGTATCTATGATATTAACTTCATTTGAATCTGAATCTGAATTATGAAAATACAAGAGTTTGATTTTCTACAGGAGTATATATGAAAATACTTCCTTATTCATATGATATTACTGAATGCAAATACTTCAAGGATTGATCATTATGTTATGATATTGTTGTTTGACAAAAGGAAATATTGCTTAAGATTTGTATTTCAAAGTATCGAGAGTGTTTACAAAATGTCTTGATGGTTGTCATGAGCCCGTGCTCAAACTTCACAAGCAAATTAACAGAACATTCTCCAGCTTAGCATTTTTTATTTAATGAAGCATATCATGAATTATTAACTATTTACTTTGCAGAGTAATGAAATCCAATTATTCACTGGTTGTATGTCAATATTTTCAATCAGTAAAAAATCATGTTCATGCATGGAGGTAGAATGTATAAAGAGCTATGAAATGATATTTTGCAAAGTATTGATTATATTCAAGCATAATTCAAAAAATCAAAAGCCATGGATAACTTTATAGCATTATCAAACATATTGGCCACAACACATATAGGAGATTCATATCTATGATTGTTGTGTATCAAACAAAAACTAGCAATGCTAGTTATGATAGGCCATATAAAGATGTAATAGTCAGCTAAATGCATCAACGTCATAATAAATGGTAAAGATAAGATTCACAAACGTGATCTTTATTTGGAGAATGAAGCTCGATGGGTTGAGCTTAGGATGGATCTAAATAAACATTGGTGTTTCATCCTAGATAATGACAACAAGTAAGTGGTAACAGAGGACAAGACTACAATAAGTGACCAAGAATGGTGGTTTACACTAGTGAGGTTGAGGTAATGACCACTGTTATCAGTGGAGCTATGTATAAATTCATGAATGGATGGTGTACATTGAGCAAGAGCTAAACTATGCAAGTTATATTTGAACACAATACATCAAGAACAAATGACTAGTGAAAATAAAAAGAAAATCACAAGAATACACACATTTTTCTCAAACATGATGGGTTACTGATGTATGCATGTAAACAGCTGGAGTGTGAAAGGAAAATCACAACATAATTACATCTTTTTGTTCATGAGTTTCATTGTTGTCAGGGAAAGACAATAAAACCAAAAAATAAAATAAAAAATACAGTCAATTCAAAGGCAGTTTGCACAAGATATATGTTGACAGTGAACTTCATGTATATCTACAGTTAGCTTTCAACATATAAAATTCTGGGATAAGGAAGTAATAAATAAAAATAGAGAAGTAGTTGAAGATGGAACCCTTTTATTATGGCGAAACAATACTAGATAAACTATTTTCAACAATAGTAAGAAAATAATGAAATGGTCAAAGAGATCTATACTTATCTTTTGGTGTTGGTATGATTTTCCTTGTAGGGTTCTAGAGATCACATCCAACATTTAGGGATCAAGTTACATTCGAGGTACAAGATCGAGTTCAACACCAAAAAGCTCAAGTTCTATGCAGTGTTTCATACCGAGCTTCATGCTCGGGTTCTATGCTAGAGAAAAGCCAAAATCATAGTCGTGGGTTAAGCCTTAATAAATGCTGCCAGAGATTTCAAGAACATGGCTTGAGCATCATTTTTATTTCAAGTCGTGATTCATGCTACACATCCAATCAAGATCCAAGCTCAAGCTCACTGCTGCAAACCTTGAACAAGTCTGAGCCTTATGCCATGCTTACAAGCCAAGTTCACAACCTGTGAGGTTTCAGTTTAGAGCTTGTACGTAAGAAGTTCATAGCCATAAGCCAAGAATAAAGCATGCCGAGTTTGAGCATGGAATTCAGTCTGAAGCTATGACTGAAATGTGACAATCATGGCCTGATCTATTCCTAGCTAGATGCATATTTTAGTCACATCCGGACTAAGTTGTAAGCTCAAGTTCATATTCCAAGTTTGTGAAAACATAGCTTGAAGTTCATCGCCAGATCACAGAGAAGAAGAACCTGTGAGTAGAATGAAAACAATGTGAGGATACATTTAGAATTTGAATCATAGGCTCCTCATAATGTAAACTCACTATCACAAAGTGAATCTAGATTTGTGCTTGAAGCTCAATCTAAAGATGTGGCTTAAAGGTTGAGTCACAGTCGAGCTCAAAATTACCTCTAGCTAGTTCCTGTTTCAGCCCCAACTTCAGCCTGACCCTCAAGGTCTAGATACACTCAATGACAGAGGCCCTCAAACGTGCATAGAACTTCATAATTCCAGTTCAAACTGAGAAGAATGCCATATTTTCGCAGAGCTTCACTATCAACTTAGGGTTTTTTCTCTATTTTTTGTCAATCACAAAGCCATATGTATGCGAAGATCAAGAATGAAGCCAAGTTTTGGGAGTTTGGAGTCCGGCTAACAACCATATTCAATGCCATAACTCCAGCAGTATAGCAGGATAGAGCTCAGTTTCCCAATAATGCCACTTCCTTGCCAGATTTTTGTATGATCTTGGAAGTTGCTTGAGTGGTCATTTCGACCCTTTTGCAATTACTAATTGATTTATACTTAGGTACTTTGTTAAAAATGTCTAAATTTAGATCTTATGTAGGTTGGGGTTTATTTTTTAGCTTAATTTTAATTTGATAATGTTGGTAAATATGTAAAAGGGTTTTTTATCTTTATTTAAACCAACATTTAGATCTAGATATTAGGCATTACTCTAGGCTAGGGTTTAGGATTTTTGGCATAAATTAGGGCCAAATTGGAGTCATTTAGGGGCTAAAAAGGACTTTGATTTTTGGATTTGAGGCTTAGGTGGGTTATAAAATTGATTTTCAGAATTAGTTTATTGGTTCTAGATTTTTGAGAGAAGGCCTAAGTGAGCAATTTTGTTCCTTTGTGCTTCATCTTGTATCTTGTAACCTGCATGACATATTTTGGAGGATAATAAAGCAGTTGGTCCATTTCTCCTCATATTTTGAGTATTGATTCTAATCCTATTTCATCATTTTTCATAAGTGTTTATTTGTTTTGGTAGCTAAGAGAAGTGAGTGATTCCTATTCCTCCTCAAGGTGAACAAAATTCAAGCCTTATGCAGAATATGCATGTTTGTTAATAGATTGAGCTATTTGTGGTCTATACCATAGTAGTAAAATCTTGTTTAACCTATATGTTGATCAATGATTCAAAGTGTCAGTCCTTTTGATATATGAATTGTGGTTACTGTTTAGATTCCAAGCAAAGTTTGAGTTCAAATTTGGTATATCACCCCATTTCCCATTAAGTTTTCAATCCTTTTCCCTTTTCCCAATTAAGTTTTCAGTCAGGAGGTGATATTTCCAGATCAAATAGGAACTGGCCTAGAATCTGGAGATTCCTTCTTAGTCAGATTCCACCCACAACTCAAGAAGGTTTCCATTGTTAGGATAATATATCTTTAAGCCCTAATGCCTAAGTTGGGGTGGTATTTTAAAACCTAAATACAAAGTTTGACAACTTTTGCACTCTATGCACCTTAAGGGATGCAATAGTATGAAGGGGTTTGGAATGTTCAAGTGAGTTGTGAAGATGAATTAGGTCATTCCTAGTGTTTACTCACCCAACCAATTATATTGGCATAGATATTTCAAGACCACGACGACTGATTTTAAAGATATGTAAAGTTGTAACTTTCAACAAAGTGACATTACAAGATTTGGCAAGAATTAAAAAGTCATCGCCACTTTTGAATGGGGTCGAATCTCCTAAAAGTGAGAGGTAATTTAATAGGTAGAGGTAAGACAATATTGTATCACCTACCAAATCATTTACACTCTGCACAAGCTTTGAGAAATTCCCTATCAAATTTTGATAATTTTTGCACTCTGTGCACCTTAAGGGATGCACTAGTATAGAGTGGTCCAGAATGTTTGAACGAGTTGGGGATCTAAATGATGTTGTTCCTAGAATTTACCTACCCAGCTGGAGATATTGGCACAAACGGTTTGAGGCCACAATGATAGGTTTCAAAGATACACAAAGATACAATTTTTAACTAAGTGACATTGTAAGATTTGGCAAGGACTAAAAATTGGTTAACACTTTTGAATCGGGTCTAATATATTACAAGTAAGAGATTTTTTTGTGGGAATTAATAACAAAATACCTTAGCACATGAAATACTTTTCATATATCATACAAGCTCTAATAAATTTCTTATCAAAGTTTGGCAATTTTTTCACTCTATGCACTTAAGGGGACTCACCGGTATAGAGTGGTCTAGAATATTTGAGTGAGTTGGGGAGCTAAAAGAGGTTGTTATTATAATTTACCCACCCAAATAGAGATATTGATGCAGATGGTTTGAGGCCATGATGAGCCATTTCTAAGATACACAAAGTACAACTTTCAACTAAGCGAGATTGTAATATTTGGCAAAGACTGAAAAGTTGTCACTACTTTTGAACAGGGTCAAATATTTCAAAAGTGAGAGAGGTTTTTATGGGAAGAGGTAACAAAATATCATATCACCTAATGGATCATTCATACATTTCACAATCTCTAATAAATTTTGCATCAAATTTTGACATAATTTGCACTTTATGTACTTAAGGGGATGTACTTGTACGGAGTGGTCCAGAATGTTTTAGCGATTTGGGGAGATGAAAAAGGTTGTTCTTGTAATTTACCCATACAATTAGTGCTATTGGTGTAGATGGTTCAAGGCCACTATGATTTTTTTTTAATATATGAAAAGTTATAACTTTAAATTGAGCAACATTGCAATATTTGGCAAGGACTAAAAAGTGATCGTCACTTTTAAACATGGTAGAATCTCCTCAAAGTGGAAATGTTTTTGTAGATAGTGGTAACATGATACTATATCACTTGATGGATCATTCATATGTTACTTGATCTCTAATAAATTCCATGTCAAAGTTTGAGAGTTTTTGCAATCCATAAACTTAAGGGGACACACCGCTACAAAGTGGTCTGGAACGTTCGAGTGAGTTGGGGAGCTGAATGAGGTTGTTCCTAGTATTTAACCTCCTAAACAAAGATAATTGCATATATGGTTTAAAACCATGATGAGAGATTTCAAAGATAAGAAAAGTTGCAACTTTCAACTAAGAGATATTGCAAGATTTGACATAGACTAAAAAGTGGATGTTGCTTTTGAATGGGGTCAAATCTCCCAAAAGTGAGATAGTTTATTGTGGAAAATGGTAACATGATCTAATAGAAACTATTAGATCATTCATACATTGAAAAATCTCTAACAAATACCATGTCAAATTTTGACACAATTCACACTCTATGCACTTAAGGGGACGCACTGGTACAAAGTAGTTTGGAATATTTGATAAAATTGGGGGGTCAAACAAGGTTGTTCCTATAATTTACCTAAAAAATTAAAGATATTGGTAATGATGGTTTGATGCCATGATCAGAGATTTCAAAGATACACACAGTTTCCACTTTCAACTGAGTGACATCGCAAGATTTGGCAAGGACTGAAAAGTGGTCTTTTCTTTTGAATGGGGTTGAATCTCTCAAAAGTGAGAGATGTTTTTGTGAGCACTTGTAACAAAATATTGTATCACCTAATGGATCATTCATATTTTGTACAAGCTTTGAGAAATTTCATGTCAAATTTTGACAAAATTTGTACTTTATGCACTTAAGGGGACACACTGGTACAAAGTGGTCTAGAATGTTTGAGTGAGTTGGGGAGATGAATGAGGTTGTTCCTAGAATTTTACCACCTAAGAAAAGAGTTGTTGGTACTAGTGGTTTGATGACACAATGAGTGGTTTCAAAGATACACAAAGTTTCAAATTTCAATTGAGTGACATTACAAAATTTGGGAAGGATTGAAAAGTGGTCACCCCTTTTTAACATGATCAAATCTCCCAAAAGTGGGAGTATTTTGTAGGAAGAAATAACATAATCTTGTAGTACCTAACAAATCATGCATATGTCACATGATCTTTTAGCGTAAAAATTTCTCCGATTTAAAGAATTTGATTCAAGAAGGTCAAGAATTATTGGAGGATGGTAATGAGTTATTTGATTACACACTGGAATGGTCTTTGGCCACTAAAATGATTAAGCATGCAATTGATACTATTGAGTTGTCAATCAGAAATGCTTATCGATCTTACAAGATAACCAATGATCTTGATGGATCGATTAGATCTCAATTAGAACAAATGCAAAAGATATTCTTCCATCTTCAACAACAAAAGTGAAAATATCATTGTTCCTTTAAGCGGTCTCCAAGATATGTGTATTCCATGTATCTCTTCTTTGAGTACTGCAATATTTTCCGCATGGGGGTACTCCTTAGCAATTTTTTATTGGAGATCGGTTACACGTTTTGGTTTTTGGTCAGTCGACATGAATGGAGTGTATATTGATAATAGTATATAACTACAACAACCTCATAAATTGATATAGATGTGATCTATGTAATACTATGATGCTAAGTGTATACGTGATCTGTAATGTGTGAACTGTTGGTGTAGTTGTGTATAGGTATAAAGAAGGAGATCTGTAATACATCAACAATTGTATTTAGTGCATTTGTAGATGCATTCCTACTAATTCAATTTTGTATATCTAGCAATATTTTCTATTTTTGTATCAAGAATATGAGCCCAAACGGTAGTGAGCCAAATTGGCAGTGACCACGCTAACAGTGAGCCACCCTATGCATTGTTAACCGGTTACATAATACTTGAAAGGTAACCCTCTCCATGGGTTTTCCGCAAAAAAATACTTGTGTTATGTGTTGCTTTGTTTATGTTTTTGATTGTTTGATCTGTAGCAGATTTAAAATATGTTATGTGGACAATTAGTTAAGTGCTTTAAATTTTTTGTTGAGGTGTCTAAAATGATCCTTAAATAACAACACCCATAATTGTACACTAAGTCATGTTTATTTATGCATTAATTTGGTATTACATAATTAATTATTTTTTAAGATATATTAAAATATTTTTTAAGAATAAATATTGATCTAATTTTTTTTAGAAATGACTATATGACATCAAAAGAATTTCACAAGACTATTTTTTATATTTAATAATTAAATTAGAAAGCATTACACAATTATAATTATAATTTAATTTAATTTAATTTAATTTAATCATAAAATAACTCTCCTCATACCTGCATAATAATTGTAACCACTATAGACTTATAAAAGAAAAACATGTACAAGTCAACTCAAGAAAATAAAAATATAGAAAAGTCACCTGCATAATATTCCACTATAGACTTGGAAAAGAATAAGACAAGTCAAATTATTTAATGTTCAGACAAAACCAAAAAAATCATTAAAGTTGTCCACGAAGATAAACCCACCAAATTCCTGTGAAAGCCGTAAAACGGACGGTAGGAAGGCAGATAGGGGGAAACTAATTTTATTGGAAAAAATCTTGTGGAATTTTTATATTGACTGATTTTTCTAACATGTTTGGATATTTTCAGGAAAATAGAAGTCAATTTTCTATTCAAATGAACTTTCAAATTTAGAGTAGGTAAGTTTCGAGTAATTTGCAGACACCGATTTCGTCGGACAAATACAACTATTTAATTTCCATTGTTTTCACAGAGAGAAGAGAGAAGTGCTGTGCAACTCGCAATGAAGATGGTGATGATGATGATGGGGGTTTTGCTGTTTTTAGCAGTGATGATGTCATGCTCTTCTGCATGTTTTACAGAGGAGAGAAATTCTCTGTTGGATTTCAAGGAGGGATTAAACTTGACTTCCTCTCATTACACGCTGCAGTCATGGAAGGAGTCTCCTGCCACCCAATCACTGCCCATGTCGTTTCCCTCGACCTCAGCCCTCTATCCCTCAATGCCTCCTGGTGGATTCATGATCCCACTTGGCCATTCATGTCGTGGAGGGAAATGCGTAGGGGAGTATTCCATCTGCAGCATCTGGAGCACTTGGACCTCGCTTACAATGCCTTCTTCCCTCCTCTTGCCATCCCTTCACAGTTACACAGGCTCAGCAAATTGAGGTATTTAAACCTCCGTGCCTCTAACTTTATTTGTCAGATTCCAAAAGAGATTGGTAACATGTCCAGGTTAACATATCTTTATCTGAGTGGTAATTCTTTGAATGGCAGCATTCCAATATCTTTAGGTAGATTGTCAAACCTCATAGAACTTGAGCTAAGTTTTAACTCTTTGAATGGCAGCATTCCAATATCTTTAGGTAGATTGTTGAACCTCATAGAACTTGAGCTAAGTTTTAACTCTTTGAGTGGCACCATCCCAACATCTTTGGGTAAGTTGTCAAACCTCACATATCTTGACATGGGTAGAAACTTTTTGAATGGCAGCATCCCAACATCTTTGAGTATGTTGTCAAAGCTCATATCTATTGATCTGATCTATAACTCTTTGAGTGACACCATCCCAACATCTTTAGGTAAGTTGTCAAAGCTCACATATCTTGACATGAGTGGAAACTCTTTGAGTGGCACTATCCCAACATCTTTGGGTAAGTTGTCAAACCTCATAGAACTTGACATGAGTGGAAACTCTTTGAGTGGCACTATCCCAACATCTTTGGGTAAGTTGTCAAAGCTCACACATCTTGACATGAGTGGAAACTCTTTGAGTGGCACTATCCCAACATCTTTGGGTAAGTTGTCAAACCTCATAGAACTTGACATGAGTGGAAACTCTTTGAGTGGCACCATCCCAACATCTTTGGGTAAGTTGTCAAAGCTCACATATCTTGACATGGGTAGAAACTTTCTGAATGGCAGCATCCCAACATCTTTGAGTATGGTGTCAAAGCTCATATCTATTGATTTGATCTATAACTCTTTGAGTGACACCATCCCAACATCTTTAGGTAAGTTGTCAAAGCTCACATATCTTGACATGAGTGGAAACTCTTTGAGTGGCACTATCCCAACATCTTTGGGTAAGTTGTCAAAACCTCGTAGAACTTGACATGAGTGGAAACTCTTTGAGTGGCACTATCCCAACATCTTTGGGTAAGTTGTCAAAGCTCACACATCTTGACATGAGTGGAAACTCTTTGAGTGGCACTATCCCAACATCTTTGGGTAAGTTGTCAAACCTCATAGAACTTGACATGAGTGGAAACTCTTTGAGTGGCACTATCCCAACATCTTTGGGTAAGTTGTCAAAGCTCACATATCTTGACATGAATGGAAACTCTTTGAGTGGCACTATCCCAACATCTTTGGGTAAGTTGTCAAACCTCATGTATCTTTACCTAGTTTCTAACTCTTTGAGTGGCACAATCCCAACATCTTTGAGAAACCTTACCAAACTCACATATCTTAGTCTTAGCAACAACCAACTAAATGGCACCTACACACTTTCTTTCTTGGATCAATTTCTCAGAATTCAAAGAGTGCACCTTTCAAGGAATATGTTGACTATAAAAGTCAATGCAACTTACATTCGCAATTTTCAACTTGACACCTTAGATTTGAGGTCTTGTAATATAGTTGGGGATTTTCCATCCTTCATTTCAACTCAATATTCTTTAGAATACCTAGACTTGTCTCAAAACTCTCTTAGTGGAAATATTCCTAATTGGCTATGGGATTTTATGTATCTTTATCATCTCAACCTCTCTTCTAACCAGTTTGTAGGTAATTTACCCTCTAAGCTGCTTGGATTTGAACACAATTCTCAACAAACAACAACTATTGATTTGCATCATAATAAATTACAAGGAAATATCCCCATTCCCTTACAAAATGTGGTGTTCTTGGATCTTTCTAAGAATGTATTTGATGGACCTATTCCAATAGGATTTGGCAAACATGGATAAGCTCTTAGATTTCTATCACTAGCCAAAAACAATCTTAGTGGTGTCATTCCACTTTCTCTTTGTGAATCAAGTAATTTGGAAGTTTTAGACTTGTCATATAATAGGCTTAGTGGTAAGATTCCTTCTAGTTTAATCAATTGCTCTAAGTTGTTCATGTTAAATCTAGAAAAGAATGATCTCAAGGGCACAATTCCAAATATATTTGGGAAGATGCATTTTCTAGAAACATTGAAACTAGGTCTCAATAGGTTGAAAGGGAATATCCCATCAGCCCTTACAAATTGCAGTTCTCTACAAATCCTAGATCTCAGGAATAACAATATTCACAGGAGCATTTCCAGTTGGATTGAAAGGTTGCAAAGTCTTCGCATCTTGGTACTAAAATCAAACAATTTTGATGGAAAGATGCCATCAGAATTTTCAAACATGAAAAATCTTCAGATCTTGGATGTCTCAAGCAACCAAATTTCAGGCAATATTCCAATTGGCTTTATGAACTTTAGTGCAATGGCAAATCAGACAGAAAATAGAGAAGCTCTTGAAGTGAATTCTGATGGTGTGGTCTATATAGATCACATCATCATTAGAAACAAAGCACAAGATATGGATTTTGTAAGAAATTTGAGATTGGTAAAATGTCTTGATTTATCAGACAACAATTTATCAAGTGAAATACCTTGGGATATTGAATCTCTCAAAGGATTGATAATCCTAAATGTTTCAGGAAATCATTTCAATGGAGAGATTCCAAAATCTCTTGGAAGCATGGTACAATTAGAATCACTTGATCTTTCAATAAATGAATTGTCTGGGATGTTTCCTTTTGAACTACAAAATCTGACATATTTGAGCTACTTTAATGTGTCATACAATCACCTATTAGGAACAATACCACAAGGAGGACAAATGATGACATTTGATTCGTCATCATTCTCCAACAATTCAGATTTATGCGGTCTACAAATCAACTTCTCCTGCTTTGGAAGTCATCATGCTTCTTCCAATGAACATGAAAAAGATAAAGAGGTTCTGGAAGAGGATATATGGTGGGATGTTGGAATAGTAATGGGCTTTGTATTTGGGTTTTCAATTCTGATTGGGATGTTGTGGTTAAGCAAATCTTAGAGTACAAAATGCTTCAGAATTATAGATGGTATTATTGACTCTCTTTTTCAAAGGTGCAGAGAGGTTTTCTGATCTTCATCTGTACAGCTGTATAATCAACCTACCATATATGCCAATTTTAGTTGTAAGTTTAATTGACAGAACTTTTTTTTAAAAATGATTTTGTAGTAATTAATAAAAAATAAAGTTGCTAATGATTTTGTTAATTATCTTAAAACTGATTTGTACAAATATCATGAAGTTAATCTTATTCTGTCTTCTGCTCAGGCTTTAATTGCAAGTCAGTTTGGATGTGAAAATCAGGCAATAACATGCACAAGGGGTGCACATTTCGGGCCTCAATAAATGTAGCTTAGTCTTGCTGAATGTAGACAAGTACCAAAAAGAAAAATCATGTGCATAAATTCTATTATTACTAGTTCTGTCATGTTGGTGATTTCAGAATTAGAGAGGTACAAACTCAACTTGCCAAAAAATTTATTTTCTGGGAAAACTTAGTCAATATAAATGTTACTTCGATTTGGGTTTTTTTTGTTGTGATTTCTCCATAGGCATATTAATTTCAGATAACAAATATTACAAATCTTTTTAATAATTTCTAAACTTTCAGCATACAAGAACAAATAAAAATATAACATAACTTTATTGTGAAATGTCAAACATCTGATAAACATTACTATTTGTTCTGATCTGTCCTGCTCAGCCATAATCATAATCTGTCCTTGAAGTTTGAATATCTTTTCTGCTATCAAAATCAGCTTCTGTCTAAACCACTATAGCATCACTCTTTGCAGGTCAATGGGTTGAATGGAACGGATAAATTATTCTGTTGCACTTTTATACTTGTTAGAGGATGCTGAATAAATTTCTCATATGCACTGGAGACTCTGGTGTTGGGTGTTTATCATCTATTTCATGGAGCTAACCAGAGGTTTGTTTCATGAAGTGTACTCCTGCTAGATTACTCCTGATTGTTATCCATTGATACGCTTTCAGTCTGCCTGTTTTTTATTCAAATTGCTCAATTATTTAAGCAACTTCTTATTGCAGTTTGTGACAATAATGCCTCAAATGAAGGAAGACAGTTGAAACCTGCTGAACTATTGAGGAAAGAACAGTATGCAAAAGAAAACTCTGTATTTTTTATCTTTAAGTAGAATTTGATATCTTTCTATTACATCAGATTGATCTTAGATTTTTCAACTTTAATTGCTTTGGCTTGATGTATTACATCATAGTTCCAAATCAAAAACACTAACTCTTATTAAAAAATTAGGGATCGGCCCTTTAATCTGTTTTATTTTAAAAATAACATATGCAGAGGACATTCTTCTATTTGATAGTGTGGTCAATTTCCCTCTGCTTTTAGTTGGTGCAGGGCTTTCATAGTTTCACTTATAACTGCTCTTATCCATTCCGAGCTAACTGCAAAGTTGGCATACTTTTGTCATTTGAATAGATTTCTTTTGTTCTTGTGTAATGTTATGAAGTTAACAATATTTGTCAGTGGCGGGATGATCCATTGAATGGGATGGTGCTCTTGCAGGAGGAAGTCAGGTCTTTAGTGGTCTCAGACATGGGAGATGATGATTAAATTCCTTGTGGACAATATGTAAAAAATGTTTAATAGGAACGATTCTGTAATGGCTATGTCATAAATGTGTCATTATTACGCAATCTGGTTTCATTCTTCAATATTCAAAGAACAAGCATGTAAGATTTTATTCCTTTTCTACAGGAAGTGAAGAATAGATAGATGGGGCAAGCCTAAAAATAGCTCGTGCATAAAAAATAAAATAAAAACCAGATTTTTCTTAAGTTTTTGTGACCGAGGGACAAAAAGAAAATACAAATATATAGCCAGGGCATAAATACACTAATTTTCTTGGATTCCTGTGATTGACGGACGAGTAGTACTTGTACATATGCAATAATAGATTTTTTGTTCCATTTTTTAAATTGCCAATAATAATAAAAATATATGATATATCTACTTAAATCTTTGGAATGTACTGTATGTTGTTATACTTCTCTTTTCATGTTCTCTGGATTCGACAGAGTTTATTAGTTCTTGTCAAGGCCGGCACTACATATATTTTGAAATATATATATATTTTTAAATTTCTTAATTAAATCATTTTTTTTGGTCGATAAAGGGTCGAGGTCGAGTAATATATATTAAAATATTAATAAAACATACATAAGTTAAAGAGTATCAAAGGCTCTCAGGAAGAGACCCAGGTAGTATAAAATATCATACAAAAATCAGAAGCACTGGTAAAGTCCTGAAAATGTCTGCATCAAACTGAGCAAAGCAAATCAAAAACTGCTATGGTAAGATACTAAGATAGCAAAGATAGCGAAAAACTGGAAATAGCCCAGCACCCAGGCTAGTCTGAGGCCGAAGTGGAGTTCTGATCCGAGGTGCTTTTGGAAACATCTTGATTTTCCTCCTCTTGGGATTCTAAGAGAGGATCTCGGTCCATGGTGTCCTCGTCTTGGTCTTCCTGATCATCACCATCCAAATCCTCCTTGGCTTCCTCCTCCTCATCGTCTAAATCGTGCTCAACTTGCTCCTCCGAATCATCATCATTTTCAGAGTCCTCCTCCCCCTCCGCATCTGCCTCTGAAGAGTCCGGGCTCCCCAATCCATCAATATTAAGCTCATGTTTGAATTTGAAAACCCAATCTAGCTCTTTGTCAAGATCGTCACCATAGGGAAACTCCAAACCTTTATCCATGCCTAAAAATCTTGTAAGGAATTTAATCCCCTTCTTCATGAAGGAGAGCCTCAACGGCTGATACTCCCACTCAAAGGCTGATACTGCCCATGTCGTTTCCCTCGACCTCAGCCCTCTATCCCTCAATGCCTCATTCCTGTTGTGGAGGGAAATGCATTGGGGAGTATTCCATCTGCAGCATCTTGAGCACTTGGACCTCAGTTACAATGCCTTCTTCCCTCCTCTTGCCATCCCTTCACAATTACACAGGCTCAACAAATTGAGGTATTTAAACTTGCAAGACTCTAATTTTATTGGTCAGATTCCAAAGGAGATTGGTAACATGTCCAGGTTAACATATCTTGATCTGTCTTATAATTCTTTGAATGGCAGAATTCCAATATTTTTAGCTAGGTTCTCAAAGCTTACATATCTTTCCATGGCAGGAAATTCTTTGAGTGGCACCATCCCAACATCTTTGGGTAAGTTGTCAAACCTTACATATCTTTCTTTGCAGTATAACTCTTTGAGTGGCACCATCCCAACATCTTTGGGTAAATTGTCAAATCTCACATATCTTTCCTTGCATTCTAACTCTTTGAGTGGCACCATCCCAACATCTCTGGGTAAGTTGTCAAACCTCACATATCTTGACATGAGTGGAAACTCTTTGAGTGGCACTATCCCAACATCTTTGGGTAAGTTGTCAAAACTCATAGAACTTGACCTAGATTTTAACTCTTTGAGTGGCACAATCCCAACAATTTTGGGAAACCTCACCAAACTCACATATCTTGGTCTTAGCAGCAACAAACTAAATGACACCCACACACTTTCTTTCTTGGATCAATTTCCTAGAATTCAAAGAGTGGACCTTTCAAGGAATATGTTGACTATAAAAGTCAATGCAACTTACATTCCCAATTTTCAACTTGACACCTTAGGTTTGGGGTCTTGTAATATAGTTGGAGATTTTCCATCATTCATTTCAACTCAATATTCTTTAAGCTACCTAGACTTGTCTCAAAACTCTCTTAGTGGAAACATTCCTAATTGACTATGGGATTTTAGGTATCTTTATCATCTCAACCTCTCTTCTAACCAGTTTGTAGGTAATTTACCTTTCAAGCTGCTTGGTTTTGATCACAATTCTCAAGACACATCAACTATTGATTTGCATAATAATAAGTTACAAGGAAATATCCCCATTCCCCTACAAAATGTGGAGATCTTGGATCTTTTTGAGAATCTATTTGATGGAACTATTCCGATAGAACTTGGCAAATATGGACAAGCTCTCAGATTTCTATCACTAGCCAAAAACAATCTTAGTGGTGCCATTCCACATTCTATTTGTGAATCAAGTAATTTGGAAATTTTAGACTTGTCATATAATAGGATTAGTGGTAAGATTTCCTCTAGTTTAAACAATTGCTCTTGGTTGTCCATGTTAAATCTAGAAAAGAATGATCTCAAGGGCACAATTCCAAATATATTTGATAAAATGTATTCTCTAGAAATGCTGAAACTAGGTCTCAATGGGCTGAAAGGGAATATCCCACCATCCCTTGCAAATTGCAATTCTCTAGAAATCTTAGATATAAGGAATAACAATATTCACAGGAGCATTTCCAATTGGATTGGAAGCTTGCAAATTTTTCGCATCCTGGTACTAAAATCAAACAATTTTGTTGGAAAGATGCCATCAAAACTTTCAAACACGAGAAATCTTCAGATCTTGGATGCGTCAAACAACAAAATTTGAGGCAATATTCCAAGTGGCTTTATGAACTTTAGTGCATTGGCAAATCAGACAGATAACAGAGAAGCTCTAGAAGTGAATTCTGATGGTGTGGTCTATATAGATCACATCATCATTAGAAACAAAGGACAAAATATGGATTTTGTGAGAAATTTGAGATTGGTAAAATGCCTTGATTTATTAGACAACAATTTATCAGGTGAAATACCTTGGGATATTGAATCTCTAAGAGGATTGATAATCTTAAATGTTTCAAGAAACCATCTTAATGGCGAGATTCCAAAATCCTTGGGAAGCATGATACAACTACAATCACTTGATCTTTCCAGAAATGAATTGTCTGGGATGTTTCCTTTTGAGCTACAAATCTCACATATTTGAGCTACTTTAACGTGTCTTGCAATCAGCTATCAGGAACACTACCACAAGGAGGACAAATGATGACATTTGATTCCTCATCATTCTCCAACAATTCAGATTTGTGTGGCCTACAAGTCAATGTGTCATGTTTTGGAACTCATCTTGTTTCTCCTAGTGAACACGAAAAGAATAAAGAAATTTTGGAGGAGGATATATGGCAGGATGTTGGAATAGGAATGGGCTTCGTATTGAGATTTTCAATTCTGATTTGGGTGTTGTGGTTGAGCCAATCTTAGAGTGCAAAATGCTTCATAATTATGGATGATATTATTGACTCTGTTTTCCAAGCATGTAAGAAGATTTCCTGATCTTCATCTCCTGTACAGCTGTACAATCAACCTACCATATATGCCAATTGTAATTGTAAGTTTAATTTACAAAACTCCCTTTTGTTAATGATTTTGTAGTAATTAATAATAAAAAAATGTTGTTATTGATTTTGTAGAATAGCTTAAAACTAATTTGTACAAATCTCATGAAGTCAATCTTTACTTGTCCTCTGGCCGGGTTTCCGTTGCAGGTCAGTTTGGCTGTTGAGATTAGGCAATAACACTCCCAAGGGGTGCACATTTTGGCCCTCAATAAATGCAGCTTAGTCTTGCTGAAAGTAAAGAAGTACCAAAACAGTATTTTTTTTGTATGAATTCTATCATTACTAGCTCTGTCATGTTGGTGATTTCAGAGTTAGAGAGGTACAAACTCAACTTGCCAAAAAAAACTATTTTCTAGGAAAACTTTAGTCAATATACACGTTGCTTCGATTCTGATTTTGCGTTGTGTTTTCTCCTTTCCCATATTTATTCCAGATAGAAAATGACAGCAAGCTTCTTAGTGATTTCTAAAATTTCAGCAAACAAGAGCATATAAAAAATTATCATCATCTGGTAAACATTTTTTTATTAGTTCTCACCTGTCCTGCTCACCCATAATCAAAATCTCTCCTTAAAATTTGAATATCTTTTCTGTTATCAGAGTCAGCTTCTATCTAAACCACTAGAGCAACACTCTTTGCAGGTCAATTGGTTCAGTGGAATGGATAGAATATTCAGTTGTAGTTTTATACTAGTTATAGGATGCTGGATGAATTCTTCATATGCTCTGGAGACTCTGGTATTGGTATTTCATGGAGCTCTGTAACTCAGCAAGAGGTTTGTTTCATAAAGTGGATATGTTCTATCTTGCCTCCTGCTAAATGACTCCTGACTGTTGAACATTGATATGCGTTTGGTGTACAGGTTTATAATTCAGGTATATAGTTCAACTAGAGTTTGGGGCAATCATGTATTTGTATACAGCACCCTGATCCCATAGCCGCTCTTCAAGATACAGCTATGGATGTTACTAACAGGGAATTTTTGTATGAATGTGCACCCATAGGTATGGTTTTTACATTCATCTCAGTGTTTATATGTTGGAGACGGTCTAATTTTTAATGCTTTTATACTATTAGAATTATGCAGTCCTAACTCAGAGTTTTATAAACCAGCAGACCCGTTGTTAGAGCCAAAACAAGAGATACTCTGAGAGATTTCATATTAATGTGTCTTGGATTCAATCAGTGGGGCAAGGAAATACTTTTCTGCTTTACACTAGTCATCTGAATGGCGCAGCATTCTTGTCTGACAAACTGGACTTCAGCACACTTGGATCAGTGTTCCTATCATCATTGAGCCAGGGGAGCAGAGAAGCTGCAGTAAACTGCAGAGAAATCTTATCTTTCATATTCATTGCCTTCCTTAACCTTCTCAAATGAGGGAAGAAAGTTGCAACCTGGTAAACCATGGAGGAAAGAACAGTAAGCTAAAGAGAACTCAGTCTTTCACGCTTATTCAATGTTTTTGGAATTCATGTAGAATTTGGTTTCTTTATATTATAACAGTTTCATATTTTGTTTACTTTAATGCTCCTTATGTCTTTCATTTTTAGTTCCTTTGAATTCATGTATTACATCATTTCAACTGTGAGTTATGTGAGATTTTCATCTTTATTTTATTCAGGGCAACAACACCAATTATCAGTTGTACATGGAAGATTTCTCATCTTTTCCTTTCCAAGAAATGATAGGGACAATGCCACTGCCATTAATTACAAAAGTTCAGACTGATATGCTTATGTTTTGACTCTTTCATCATTTGTTATTCAAGCGCCCTGTTGTGGCCTTCTGTCTGTCTAAAATCAGGCAAGACCAAACTGCAAAGTTGACTATATATTGTAAATGTCACCAATTTTATTTGAGCAATTGTGAATCCCCGGTCGACTTTTGTATTTTACAAGAGACTTGTTTCACCATTCCCATTTCTCAAATGAAATCAGAATGAATTTGTGTTCTATGAAGTTTTCCCTCTTAAAAGGAAGATGTCTATATACTTTTCTCTTGTCTGAGAAAATAAACAGAATTTGCAATTCAGAGAACTAAATGGATTATAATGATCTTCTTCTTCTTTCTTTTTTTTTTTCTTTCTTTTTTTAATAAAAAGAACGGTGTTTGCTTTGAATATCATTTACAAACTAAAAAGAACAGTGTTTGCTTTGAACATCATTTACAAACTAACCATTTGATGCAATATGATTTCCTAAATACTTTTTATAGAGCAAATACTTAATCTAGACTTGTCTCATCACTTTCTTAGTGATAATGTATCTTTATCATCTCAACCTCTCTTGTAACCAGTTCGTAGGTAATTTACCCTTCAAGCTGCTTGGTTTTGAACACAGTTCCTAAAGAGGTACAATTATTGATTTGCATAGTAATAAATAACAAGGAAATATCCCCATTCCCCTACAAAATGTGGAGTTCTTGGATCTCTTAGAAAATCCATTTGATGGATCTATTCCAATAGGAATTGGCAAAATTGGCAAACATGGACAAGCTCTTAGATTTCTATCATTGGTCAAAAACAATCTTAGTAGTGTCATTCCACATTCTATTTGCGAGTCAAGTTATTTGGAAGTTTTAGACGTGTCCAGTAATAGACTTAGTGGTAAGATTCCCTCTAGTTTAAACAATTGCTCTGAGTTGCCCATGTTAAATCTAGAAAAGAATAATCTCAAGGGCACAATTCCAAATATATTTTAGAAAATGCCTTTTTAGAAACATTAAAACTACTCTTGACAGGCTTAAAGGGAACATCCCACCATCAACAAAGAAGCTCTTGAAGTAGATACTGATTTTTCTAGTGTGATATATATATATATATATATATATATATATATATATATATATATCACATCTTCATTAGAAGCAGAGCACAAGATATGAATTTTGTGAGAAATTTGAGATTGATAAAATATCTTGATTTATCACACAAAAAATTATCAACGTGAAATACCTTGGGATATTGAAACTCTCAAATGATTGATATTTCTAATGTTTCACAAAATCATTTTAATGGTGAGATCCCAAAATCTTTGGGAAGCATGGTGCAATTATAATTACTTGATCTTTCCACAAATGAATTGTCTTAAATGTTTCCTTTTGAACAACAAATTCTCACATATTTTAACTACTTTGACATGTGTCCTACAATCACCTGTGAGGAACAATACCACAAAGAGGACAAATGATGATATTTAATTCCTCAACATTCTTCAATAATTCAGATTTGTGTAGCCTACAAATTAATGTGTCATGCTTTGGAAGTCATGTTGCTTCTCCCAATGAACATGAAAAGTATAAAGTTATGGAAGAAATGGACTTTGCACTGGGGTTTTTAATTCTGATTTGGCTGTTGTGGTTGAACAAATCGTTGAATGCAAAATGCTTCAAAGTTATGCATGACATTATTGACTCTCTTTTAAAACATAGCAGAGACTTTTTCTAATCTTCATCTCCTCGTGTACAACTATATAATCAACCTACCATATATGCCAATTGTAGCTTTAAGTTTAATTTGTAAAACTCTTTTTTGTTAATAATTTTTTAGTGATTAATAAAAGTAATGTTGTTAATGATATATTTTTTTTATCAGTAGGGGGCCGAAGCTGAAGGGTTTGTATTAATTTAATTAATTTCTTAATATAACAAAAAGATTAAAGTTTGAAACCATTATGAAATATGTCCATACTAATTTGAGGTGCATAAACCAGAGAGCGACATTTCTCAGCACCTTCTCAAAACCACTCCAAAACATGAAGCAATTACAGTTTAAACTTAGAAATTCAGCCTAAAATTTAATTGCTATAAGCTATAAACTGTGAAAAATCCTGAAAAAGAATTTTGCACCAGAGTTAATCCGAAGGGGAGGTGGAATCCTACTTTGAGCTCTTTGTTGAGGAATCGTGAGATTCCTTGTCTTCATACTGGGAGGAAGACATATTCTCCTGGTTCATGTGATCAGTTGCATCCTCCTCCTCCTCATTGGCCTCAGTTGCATCTTCCTCATCACTCGCCTCGTCCTCTTCATTATCACCATCATCCTCATTGTCTGTCTCCTCTTCCTCGGCTTCCTCAGACTCATCCTCATCCTCTCCCCCTGCATCCAAAGAATCTGAACTTCCTAGGCCATCCAACCTTTCATCATAACGATATTTGTAAACCCAGTCCATATTTACATCTAGATCATCTCCATATGATGATTCCATGCCCTCCTTTACTCTTATAAATCTAGAGAGGAAGTTCAGAGCCTTTTTCATTGATGATAGTCTCATTGCCCGATGTTCCCATTCCCATCCCTAGAGAATAAAGAACCACCTCAAGGGACCTCCATAGAAGTTTGTGCGAGGAGTGTTGCCTAGCCCTAGGAAGGAAGAACCCGCTGACATGATAATGGGGAGGTCCCCTGGGAAGGAGATGAATAATTCTTCATTTATCTCTACAAGCACATTGTGGAGGCCATCGAGATAACTACTACCAAAGAGTTGATAACATATTTCTTCTACATTATTTTTGTGTGTGCATGCCACTAGGATGCTGGCCAAGAAACTGGAACATATATCTAAATTTACCCTATAACGATGATTGGTGAGCAAGAAATTTGTTCCCAAAATTTCTTTGATGGCGTGGAGGACCACTCTGTGATGGTATATGCATATTTCCTTTAATTTCTTAGAGTAAACATGAGAATCAAATGCAATTTGATCCACACTAGCAATCAGTTTGATAGGAGTATCCATTGAAGGCGAAAGAGGGATTGTTTGAAAAACCAGGCTGCTTTTGCAAGAGTGAGATCCGAATTCTAATATATAGTGAAATGCTAAAACCAAGGTGCCTTCTAACTAAGCCTTCATCCATAACCATCTCCGTACCACCGATGATAGATGCCTTGAGATTAGCCTCTGCCACCAATCCTGATTAGACCGATATGTTACTTTAGCAAATTAGCTAAATATGGTAACTCAAAAGAACCTTGAAAGGACCTTGATGTGAAAGGCCTCAGCTAAAAAGTGTTGCTAGAAGGGGAGCAAGATTTAGAGGTAGAGCCAAATTAGTTGATTGCATGTGGAGAGAGGAAAACGGGTTGTAAACTACTGAATGCTTGCACCTGGCTCATCCTTTGACAGCCAACAAAATGTCCTTTCAAATTTCATTCTGCTTGCGAGGAATGATCCTGCAACTTCCAAGGAGGCTAACCTTGCCACCTAGTGTCCTTTGCTGAACGCTACTTGCTCTGTGAAATCTGCCAAAATGGATTTCCATACATCTGAAAAGTTGGTAGTGCAGGAGAAGTGGCTGAGAGACTTGATGTGACACTTTACTTTTTTGAAACATCTTGTCAAAAAGCCTTTGGTTTAATGCAACTTTTAAAATTTTTGACCGTTGCAAGAGGTAGGTGTAAAATTAGGTTATGAGGGATTTGACTGCTCCTCCAATAATGTTATTTTCAAATATTTACCTCTGGCTACAATATTGGCTAATTCGTCATCCTTGGAGTTTCCCTCACAGAAAATATAATTAGTCGTTATAGCTTCAAATTTTTTTGTTAAGTTTAATATCACTTCCAAAGAAGCTTGTAGGCACCAATTTGAAGTTTCTCTTGTTCTGACTACATTTATCGCAATCATAGAATCCCCTTCAATTTCCAACTTGTTCAAACCTAATTCAAAAGCAAGAGCTAGGCCATGTAATAATACTTTGAATTTTGCCATGTTATTGGTGTCTGACTCCAATGGTTTAGCCAGTTTTGCTATGATCTTGCCATCTGATGAATGAATGATGCAGCCACTTGATGGTCATGGATTCCCTTTTGATGCTCCATCAAAGTTGAGCTTAAACCATCCTAGAGATGGACATTTCCAAACACAGGAAACTCTCTAAAAATGATTAGCTTTACATCCTCTTCCTATAGTACTTGGAGTTTTGAGATCATACCATCTTTTGATTATTTGATCATCCCAGCTAGTGTAGAACTTGTGTTTAGCTATTTGAGATTGGATCTGAGAATTCATAATCTCTACTATCGCAGCTTCTATTTTATTGAGAATAGATTCAATTTTCATTGATTTGTCTTGAAATAGTTTCCTGTTTCGCTCTTTCCAAATCTCCCATTTTAAAATGGAGGGTGATATGATCCATAGATTCCCGCATAAGCTTTCTTCCTAAAGCCTAGGCCATGATAGTAGATGAGACATGATTTCTTGAGGAAGAGCAGAGAACCAATCTAGTTTTGAACATAACCAGTTCTAACATTTATTAGTGAGAGGAAATGTTAATAAAAAATGATTGTAATCCTCTTCACAATTGTAGCATAGAGAACATCTAGATGGGCTGAAATATCCCATTTTAATAAACCTGTCTGCTATTAGAATTCTGCCCTAAGATGCTGCCCAAGTGAATACTCCTACCTTAGGTAAACAAACCTTATCCAAGCATAATTGGATTGGAATTGTATCTGGCTTTGGATGAAGAGGCCCTGACAGAATTTTGTATCCATCCTTAACATTGTAGATACCCAATTTAGCCCCATTCCAAATAATATCATCCCTCTCCTACTTGAGGAAGAAGGATCTACTATTGAGAATCTCTTTTAAATTGATTAATTCTTGAGGATCTAATATGAGGATTGAAAAATCTTTCCATTGCCAGGATCCATCTATTGTGTAGGATGAAGAAGGAAAAATGTAATCTTTGACCAATGGACCCCATGCAACCAAGAAAATTTGACTAATTTGATTTTGGCCTAATGATAAATTAATGTTTGGGAAGCCTCCCCATGAATCCTCCCAAAATCTAGCTAGATTTCCTTCTCTAATGTTCCATGTGATGTTGTTGTCCACTATGTGTCTTGACTTGGAGATAAAGTTCCAATTTCTGGAGACTTTAGGAAAATCTTTAATGCGAAAGATCTCTGCAACTGAACCATTACCCATATATTTACCCCTTAAGATCCTAACCCATTTATAGTTCTGATTTGTCACAATTTTCCATTAATGTTTGGCTCCTAATGCTTGATTCTGCCAAAAATGATTTTTAATACCTGTGCCCCCTACTGATGTAGGTTTGTAGATTTTTTCCTAGGATATTAGTTTGAATTTCCTGCAGGAATCTGTCCCATGCTAGAAGAAGTTCCTTAACTTCTTCACAATGTCCATGTATCCACTAATTGATAGGGAAATACAAGACATTAGGTAAATGGGAATTGCAACTAGTGTGACTTTAATCATTACAATTCTGCCTACCCAAGAAAGCCATTTGGATTTCCAATTATCCATCTTGCGATCCAATCTTTCATTAATGGGTTTCCAAACCCCTGTAGTTCTTAGAGTCTTATCAATGGGGATTCCCAAGTAGGAGCATGGCAGGGAGTCTGATTTGAAGGCCAGAATAGATTCTATTTTCTGTTGAATTTTCTTTTTAGTGTGAAAGAAGAAGATCACTGATTTATCCTTGTTCACTACTTGTCTAGAGACCTTAGCATAGTTCTCAAGAATTGCCTTAAATTGAGAAGCTTCCCTGATTGAGCCTATAACAAAGAGAAGGGTATCATCTACAAATTGTTGATGTGTGACAAGCCTTAATGAGGATGTGATTTCAATCCCTTTAATACTTCCCTGATCTTGGAGTTTTACTAAGCTGCGACCCAATGCTTCTGCCATGACGATGAATAGAAAGGGAGATAGGGGATCCCCTTATCTAATTTTGTTTGAGCCTTCAAACAAGCCTTCAGGAGATCCATTTACAAGAATAGAGTACTTTGGGGAAGATATCTAGTAGGAAATCAATTTAATCCATGCCTTGGAGAAACCAAAACTTTCCATGCATTTTGCTAAGAATCTCTAATTGATTTTATCATAAGCTTTTTTAATATCTAATTTGATGATCATGATAGGTTTTTTGTTATGTTGAATAGAGTGTATCGCTTCTTGAGCAATGATAATACCATCAAAAATTGATCTCCCTAGCACAAAATCTGTCTATTCTTCTCCAATAATCTTACCAAGAACCATTTCTAATATATTTGCTAAAGATTTTGACAATATCTTATAAATAGTATTACATAAAGAAATAGGTCTATATTCATCCATGCAATTTTCCTTTAATTTTTTGGAAATGAGAGCAATGAAAGTATTGTTGATTTCAGATAAGAATCTACCTGAAGATCTGGCCGATTCCAATGCCATAGTACGGCCTTTTCCTAGAACACTCTAGGAGTGCAAAAAGAAGCTAGGAGGAAACCCATCCAGACCAGGAGATTTGTCTAGGGCCATTTGAGTTATTGTTTGCAATATTTCCTCTTCAGAGAATTCCTTTGACAACATTTGATTATCAACATCAGTTATAATTGTAGGGATGTTAGTCAATAAATCTCATTGAATCTTGAGAGGTGTGCAATCTGAATGATTAAATAACTTTGAGAAAAAAATGACTATTTCCTTCTGAATCTCCTTTTGATCTTCCAGAAGAGTCCCCTTCAAGTTAACAATTTGTAGGATCCTGTTAATATTCCTTCTATTCTTAGTGCTAGTATGGAAAAATTTAGTATTTTGGTCACCTGCTACTAGCCAATTTTGTCTTGATTTTTGTTTCCAAAAGGTTTCCTCTTTGCTTAGGATATCTTCTAAATCTTTTAATAAATCTTTTTCCGCCACAAAAAGATCTTGATCCATCTCAGATTGTATAATAGTTTCATTCAATGCCACAAGCTTTTGATATATATCTTCTTTAGATGAGAAAATATTCGTGAACTGAGTTCTATTCCAAATAAGAAGATTATGCTTAATGAATTTTAATCTAGACACAAAGAAGAAGAGCTTGGATCCCTTAACTTTAACCTCTGTCCACCAATCAGCTATCATGTCAATAAATTTTTCCTCTTTGAGCCACATATTTTCAAATTTGAAAGGACAACGATGAGGTTTATCTTCCTCCAAAATATTCAACTGAATGGGAAAATGATCTGAGCCTGTGGAGGGATAGATAGAAGCTTTTAAGACATAAGGGAACATTGTTATATCTCTCCTGAAGAGAAATCTATCTAATTTTTTTGATATGTTATTATATCCCATTCTTCTATTGGACAAAGTATAAGATCCATTATCAGACTCAATCTCTGTTAAATTCTCTCTTTGAAGCCAGTCTTTGAAATTTGTTTGAGATTGGGAGGCTTTGATGGAACCTCCCTTTTTCTCCAATGTATGGATGATGGCATTGAAGTCACCCCCTAGTAAGAAATTACCTTCTGGCCAAGATAGAAAACATCTACTGATCTCCTCCTAGACCTCCACTTTCCTTCTTCTCAAGCAAGGTCCATAAACATTCACAATATATGTGCTCAGATTTGATTGTGTGCTTGTAATTTTACCCCCCATCTAGTTCAAACTGCTATCTAATTGTGAGTAAGAAGAGAGTCTGGAGTTCCATAAACTTTCCAAGCCCCCTGAAGATCCTATTGCCTCAACCCCTAAAGCGTGCCAATCACCCAATGATAGAAGGAAATTGGACAACTGCTCCTTGTTCATTTTAGTCTCTTGGAGAAAAACAACCTCAGCTTTGGATGTCACTATGTAGCGTTTCACCATCCGATGCTTGTTAGGGGCATTGTGGCCCCTAACATTCCAAGATATAATCTTCATTGATTCTTGGGAAGGAAATTCCCCTTCCCTACATTTAGATAAGTTGTAATTTTGGCTTGGTCATATTCTTCCCCAACTTCCTCTCTAAGATTGGCTGAACTCTTCCTACCCCTCCCCTTTTTCTTAACCAATCAACAACCCAAAGCATACATGTGAGAAACTTTCTAAAAACCTAGATTATTAATATTTTGATTTGAGATTTTGTTTAAAGAACCCTCCAATCCATTTTCCAAAGAAGGAACCAGAGTATTATGCTCCCTGATTTCCATACATTCTGTTGGAGCTTCAATATCAAACAATCTTTCTTCATCTTCCACATAATCTTCTTCTAGCATTCTTTCAACAAAGGAGGGAGGTAGAGAGTTATCTGAAGGATAATCATTAGATGAACAACCAAAAAGATCATACACTGCTTGTAATCTTGGAGAAATAGGGTCCTCTGATACTGCATAAGAAGGTTTAGGAGTTTATTTTTGGGGACCTTTCGAACCTCTTTCTTGAGCTCTGTGTTTTAAAGGTTTAAGAGAAATTAGGACTCTTCTCATTTTGTTGCTTGTTGAATTAATCCCTATCTTAGGAGGTGAATATTTCTTCGAAGATTTTTCTTCCTTGTTTCTGAGTCTAGAAGGCTTCCTGCAACCTGAATTTGAATTTGAAAAATAAGCCTCTGGAGTTTCAGGATTCTTAGGATGATGTGGAGGAGGAAGAGGAGAAGGAGAGCTTTTGGCCTTTGTTGAGTCTCTCAAATCACATAACCTTATTTTAAGAATATCATCCTCCACTATTGGTAATTCCTTAATGATTGGTAACTCACTTGGAAACTCCTCTTCTGAGACCTGGATTGAGACTAGATATTCTTCAAGGACTTGATCTGCAATTTCTCTAACATTTCTTTTTAGACTTCCATAAACTGGTAGGAAATTATTTGCTCGAATATTTTTTGGTTGAATCTAGGAACAAATTGCATAAGGGCATTTTCCAGAGGAAGTGGGTTAGCATTGTTCGCTAGTTGTCGGTTCCCAAGGATTTTATTAAAAGCCTTTGTATTTATCCAGAAACTTTTCCCTGCATGAATCTGGGAATCTTTGACCTCCCATGATTTCTCTGAGGTTGATTCGATGTGCAAAGACTCATCCTTCCAGCCATAAGCTGAAGGTAAAAGGAACTTTTGACTAGAGAATTGGGAGTCCCTAAACTTTGTTAATTTGCAGAATAATATCCCCACAAAAAAATTTCATGCTTTCTGAAAACTTGTCCAATTCCTACTCTAATGAGTTATTATCCATTGAATCCCACTCACCTGACCATAGAGGAAGATCACCCTGATCTAAGGGTTGTGTATTTCTGAAGATTCCTTGCTCGAAGAGAATTTTCCTGCCAGTATCATATGAGATTATCTAGACCCAAGTTCCAAATTTTGAAATGATTTTGATAGATTTGGGAAGCTCTTTCTCAATATTCATGAGTAAGCATATCGAGGTGGAGGCCGAAGTCCTATCAGAATGATGAGACAAGCAAATTCCCAATTTATTGGCAATGATTTGGATGATGTCCATATCTCTTTATTCCATTGGGAGATTTATTAAATTGATCCACATGGGAATGAACTTGATAACATTTTGTGAGTTGTTGAAGTTGGGACTCCAATTTCAGATGTGAAGGCCTAAATTTTTGTAGAACCATCCTTTCTATTTGAAGATCTTATCTCGGTTGGGTTTGTCTTGAACTATGACCAAAAAGTATCTTGCTTCATTGTCTAGGGAATCAATCTGGGATAAAATTTTCTAGTTTTTGGAGACCCATGTCTTGAACTCATTGTAAGATAGATTAACATTCCAAAATTTGCCAATAACTCCATGTTGGAGGAGAAACAAATTCCTTTGCTTAAGAAATTCATCAGAGAATGTAATAGAAGGTACCCGATCTCTTTTTGAGGCCTCCAGTTTGTTTCAGAGAAGCTAAGGAGGCGCCTAAAGTTCCATGTTACTCTGAGAAGCCTGAATGGTGGTGATGGAAGAGTCTTTTTGAAGATTGGTGGGAGGGGCTTTTTTCAAACAATTTTTTTGTACCGATTTCCAGATTTTTTTAGAAGAACCTTTAAAGAGATCATTGATTCTATTGTAGTGTTTGTAGATTTGTCTAGTCCAAGGAGTTCCATTCTCTTTCTCTGGGTTGCCCAATGGACTCATGTCCAAGCTTTTTTGGGGAGGGGAGGTTTGAATGGTCTTCCCAAAGCTGTGGTTGGGAAGATTGGAATCAAATTTGGATTAATGGTTGCTGTTCTTTGAATCCTTCGACCAATCCCAAGTTTGGGAAATTCATAAAATGACCGTTTATTTTGAATTTGATGAAAATTTGAATTTCTTTGTTCTGTTCTTAAAACTCTACTCCAGAGACGATGGCTCTGCCCATTGCTATTTTTAGGACCCTGTCCCCAAGGATATTTCAAAGTATTTTCCTCTTCATAATTTCTTTGAAGTCTTCTAACCGGTTGACTATCATGTCTTCCATTCTTGGGTTTCAAGAATCCATTGCCTTGGAGGAATGAACCATTTGTTGAGAGTCGTTGACTGTTGGAGAAAGGCGCTCACCTTGACCATGGATCTCTTGTGAAATGTACTCACCTTGCCTGTGAATCTCCTCTGAAGGCTCTCTACATTCCAAGAAAATATCGCGGAGGCCATCTAGTTAATGATATTTGTAGAATAGTTTAAAACTAATTTCTACAAATCTTATGAAGTTAATCTTTATCTGTCTTTTGAGCAGAGAAGCTGCAGAGTACCAAAGACAAATCTTATCTTTCACATTCAGTGGCTTCCTTAACCATAAAAGAAAGTTGCAACCTGCTAAACCATGGGAGAAAGAATAGTAAGCTAACAAGAACTCAGTCTTTCAAGCTTATTCAATATTTTTGGATTTTGATGTAGAATTTGATTTCTTTTTCTGCTTTCATTATTCATATTTAAAACTGAGTTTTATGCAATTTTCATATCTCAGATTGTGAAGCTCATGTTGTACATGGAAGATTTCCCATCTTTTCCTCTTCAAGAGATCAATAGGGTAAATTCCCCCGCTCCTTGAAATGATAGAAACTCACATTATTAAGCTCATGTTGTGACTCATGAAGGTTCTCAACTAGAGGACTTTTGATACACTTCCATTTTAACTATTTCCCTGAACTTTGTATGTTTTTACTTCATATTATATATAAAATATTCGGCCCTGACCCCTTATTGATAAAAAAGAAAAGCTCATGTTGTGACTCTTCCATCATTTATCACTCGAGTTCTCTGTTGTGGCTTTATGTCTGTCTAAAATCAGCCAAGAGTAGAAGAAAATGAAATGCTAATTTCATTTGATCAGCAGCTACGCGAGTATCTTACTATTTTTCATATTTTACAAATGGATTGTTTTACCATTTCCATTTGTTAAATGAGATCATAATGAATTTGTATTCTATGAAGTTTCCTCTTATAAAAGTAAGATTTCTCTAAATTTTTCTCGTCTGAGAAAATAAACAAAAGTTGCATTCCAAAGACTAATATGGGCTATAATCAGTTTTTTGCACTCCAGACTAATACTATTTACAAAGTAACCACTGATGCAATCTCCTTTCTGAAATATAGTTATATTTGAAATTACAGGTTATATGAGAATTTCCTTTTTGTTAATAATTATGTTTTCATTTAATCTGTCATTATTTAATTTAATGACTGTTGATTTTAATGTTGTTGATTTTAAATTTTGATTTATTATTATTATTTTATTTTCTTGAAATTTTAAAAAGATTCTCTTTTATTAATTGTTAGATTTTAATATTTGGTTATTGGATGACTGTTTTAAATTTATTTTAAATTTAATAATGTTAAAATATTAGTCAATGGACTTTTATTATTTTAATATTATTTTTGAGATTTTTCATTTTCTAATTTAAAATTTAAAGGCTATTTCGATTTGAACATTATTATTTTTTTTTATTACAATGATTGGTGATAAAATTTAATATTTAATTTGTTTATATTAATTAAATAATTAATGAGTTATTTTATGGGTTATTTTAGGGGAGATAAATATTTCTCCCTTAGCATTAATGTTAAATTTAATATTAATGTATTATTATGGTGAATTTTTTTAATGCTTTTAAATGTTTAATTTAAATTAATTAATAAACCTTGGTAACTTTATGTCTTAAGTAAAAAATATAATATTTTGTAACAAAATATTTGAACATTAATATTTTAATAGGTAATATTTTATAACCCTATGGTTTCATCTAGGGTAATTTTCTTGGCCTTATTTTATCATTTTACTTGTTGATGTTCTTTTGTGTTTTCTATCATAGAGTTAGTAACTTGGTTCACGATACAAACCATTAAGGTTACTAATGTGATTGAATTAATCATTATTTTAATTAAATACTTTTTGGGTGTGGTGACCCAACTTTTGACAATCAAGTGATGTTGACAAGCCAACGCATGTGATGATACCTCTTGTGAGTTAACTTTTGTTGGATTATGCATTCTTACTTGTTGAGTGTTCCTTAGTGTGTTAGCTTAGTTGATCTTTTGTGTTTTAAAAATATTTTTTTTGTGTGTTTTGCCCTAATTTTTGGGCATGACACTGAAGTTGCACCTTAGAGTTCGGTAGAATCATGAAAAATTGAACTTTAAACTTTGAACCAAAATGAGTATGATTGTTCTAATTGAACATTGGTCAACCTATTTTTCTCTTTCCAAATTAACCTTCAACAGAGATTTGATTTTTTTGAACCTTTGACATTTTGAACCTGAGATTTTTGGACCTTGAACTTTGAAGGTCAAAATAAGTACAATAGTTCAAGTTCAAAATATGCCAACCTGCGAACTTGAACTTTTGAACCTTCGAACTACAGTAGAAAAACCTACATAATTTTTTGTTGATAGTCATGTTTTCCATGAAATTTAACCTATAGGCTAAATGAGCCATGTAGAGCATAACCCATAAATATTTTTAGCATAAGACACATGAAACTTAGGATTTCATTGCTTTGGCATCCTTTGAACCCATGAATTTAAACCTGTACTTTGGTACCATTGAGTTTGAACCGGTTCACTTGTGGTTCAAACATTCTTCCATATGCACTTTAAAAAAAAATCATTTTCATTGTTAAGACTGGTAAAACTATGGGAAAATTTGAGAAAACTATGAAATTTTTTCCTTTGACCAACATAAATGACATAGGGAGTCTTAATTTCAAAACTTTAAAAGTGGGAGACCAAAGTGGGCCAATAGTACCTAGAATGAGGAAAAAAATAGCTGAGGGGGTCTACAATAAAGCTCAAGTCAGGCATTTGTGCGTGCAGAAATCATCCACTCATTTTCCAAGTAGTAAAAATGACTTGGAAATTGGATAAAAATAAAAATAAATACATTTTCAAATCAGGCACTTGATTTGTAAAAATTGAGCACCCGATTTTCTTTGGTGGCCTGATCCTAAATAGGTGCCCATTTTATAAACATGCACCCATTTTATTTTAGGAGTCGGGCACCTGAAGCTAAACAAGTGGTTGTTTCTTAAAAACTAGGCGCTTGTTTCTTGTGGCAATTTTTTCTCCCACGAAATTTCATGGAATTGGCACCCAACTTCTTGCACCCACCCCAGTATCAACATTGTATTTTATAGGCATGGGTCAGGAGTTCCACTGCAGTTTCATGAAGATTTACAAAATATTTCAACTGCAATTGCATTGATGTTGTATCATTCGAGTCATCTGCACCCCTTAGGTGTAGAATGCACAACTGGCATATACATGAGGGAAGATCCATTGATGGGCAATAATTAGCATGGGCAGTGATGAATTTTGGTGCTAGGTGTTTTTTAGAATTTTTTACAGTATTTGGACTTCCATGCTTGGGTAGAGAGTCATTTTTTGTAGAATTTATTGGCAGTCATGATCTGTATATATGCACAATATTAAATGGATTCTTCAATGCCTTCTTCAGTTTGATGGGTGTTTACATGAACTTCTCTATGAATCTGAATCTTTAGTACGCAGTATGTCATTGGCATTGAATTATTTTTTAAAAGAAGACGATGTAGCTATGAAGATGACAATCATCACTTCCATCCACTTTGAATTTTATTGCTTACTATGAATTGTGTCATTTGCATTAAAAATGGTTCTCGAATTGCCATATCCCCATTTCTTGGAAATTTATAATTTTTGCCCTAAAACACTATTTCAAACTTAGTTTCATAAGAGCATTACATCATAAATCTAAATTTACCTACAAAGATGGAATTTGTTATGATATTCAACTTCACAATTGTAACAAAAATTTGGAAAAGAAAATAAATCTTCATTGTGTATTATGTGATAAATGGTTTGAGGATTCCATGTAGTGTTGATACAAGGTCTCTTTTTTTGGGAATTTCCTTCTATTGTACCTACTATTGGATAAGAATGTTGTTGCCTACTATATATTTTGATTGGTGAATCTGACAAGTATGGTTTATTAATAATATAAATGTTAGAGTAAAGTATTAATTTAATAATATTAATTAAATTAACTTTACTCCCTTCTTAAGATGTCACTTTATGCTTTTTGCATTAGTTAGTTATTTATATTTAAAACACTCTTGCATTAGAAGTGTTATATTTAAAACACTCATGCACTATTTGTCTTAAATATAAACCTGCATGCATTAGTCATGTAATAATTAAATTGATTATTACATGCACTTCTTTTTAGGGTTTTCCCTTTTAGGGTTTCAGATCTCCTTTGTATTCTTAACATTATTCAACAAAATAATATTTCATTGCGATTGCTGCAACTTTTGTTTTTGCACATCAAGTATGTCTCCTTTCTCGTGGATCCATGCATTCAAGCCTCCATAGCTGTTTGCTTCTCTCTCTTTCTATGATAGGTGTTTGCATGTAGGTGTTCTTGGGAGCTATGGGTTGTTTACTCATCAAATCCAACATGGTATTAGATCTTCAAACCTTTTTTCCCTTGTCCTCTTCCTAAGATATTTGGTCGCGTTCGTCAAATCTATAGTTTTTGAGGGTTTTCTTTTGGATCTCCGGGGACCTCTCTTTCTGGTCATCTTGGCCTCAAACAAACCTCATAGATGCGTTCAGAGAGCCCAATAACCCCTAGATCCATATAAAATTTATCCAATCTAGACAAGTTGGAATATGTGGCAAATTGTTTTTTACACCCAGCCCCAACATAGATCTCAAGGTCATCACTAGTTTTTCCATGCACTTTGGGCCCAAATGGACCTCGCTATTAAGTTCACAATGCCTAAAATCCCTATTTCCATATAAGGCATGTCAAATTTGGATGTCGTTGCATTTTGAGGAAAATTTTATTTGCATGTCAAGTCGTATGGATAACACACAAATCGATGCAAAATTATACTACCTCATATAGAAATTGAGGCAAAATTGTACCACCCTGGAATGTAAATTGATGCAAAATTTTACTGCCCTAACACACAAATTGAGGCAAACATTTACTTCCTTGGCACACAAATCAAGACAAAAATTTGTATGATTTGGCTCACATCTCGAGGTGTGCATATTATTTTTAAAAAAACATTGGTGGCGACGGCCATTTGGTCATCAAATTTAATCCCAGGCGCATGTGGTCTCAACCCCTAGTCATATGGCGACTAGGGGCCCAATATTTTAGCCCCAAGGGCCTTTTATGTTGTGACGACCATTTGGCTATCAATTTTATCCTTGCGAAGTGCTGACGTCAACACATGTCAGGACATTTGGACACCATTTTTGGGGCCTATTAGTGTACCTATGGTTTTTTGCTCATAACTTGAGCATACGGTGTCGAAATAGGGAAAACAAGATATTGTCAGAAATATGTTTCTGAGCTCTATCCAAATATAGAGATTTAAATTTCTAATTTTTCTTTTTTTGATGGTGTTTTTTATTGTCAAAGTTAGATGTTTAGTTTTGCACTCTGGGAGCTCTATCTTGCACATTCGGACTCCGTTTTGGGCAAATGATATATTGTTGAAAAGCTTGATCTAAGAGATTTACAGTTCTGTGAGTCTTTTTTCTAAATTCTTCTCTAGGTCCATTTTATTTAGATTTTTGTATTTTTACAATTTGGTGGATATCTTAGATGTTTTAGGTCCTGAGATCTTTTCCTTTTGACGAATGACTCGTCTTAGGCTGTTCTTTTGTTTTAGCAGCCTTCACTCTTCTTTGAGCAGTGCATACTTCACTTTTGTAGCATACTTTTATGCACACTGATTGAGATAAAGCGCCATTCTATTGGGGTATGTGCAGGATCATGGTATGCCAAACTAGGCCCTTAAGTGGCAATAAAATTCAAAAAATCAGGTTTAGGCAAGTTGACATAAAAATTTGAACAAGTTATAAATATTATATCAAAAATATGTAAGAAGAGAATCTATAGAAAATTGAATTTAGTTTCTACGATACTAGGCTTTTTTTGAAAAATAATTATTCTATATGTTGAAATTTTCAAATTTCAATTTAGTAGTATGAAAATTTCAGGAAAAAAATAAGAAGTAGGTGTATGTTTGACCACCTTAAAAATAATTAAATGATATATTTTTTTACAAGATTCTAGATATAATTAGTAGACTCATGTCTGGATGTGACACATATTGTTTTGTAATTTTTTTCCAAGTAAACAATTAATTATGATTTTTTTTCTACAACTTTTTTAGAATACAAAAAGTCTCGTGTCTGACCATGTTAACTTAGTCTAAACTTTATCAAATTGAATTTTTTATTTTTTATTTTTCTTGTATTACGAAAATCATAGAATGTGACACATGTTTTAGATTTAAAAAATCTTATACAGTTTGAAAGTTATAGCTATTTTTCAATAAGTCTATAAATCATGACTAGAAAGATAACAAGTAGGTGTATGTCTTACCACATTAAACAAAATCAAATGATAATATTTTTTATAAGATTCTATATAAAATTAGTAGACTCATGTCTCGATGTGATGTATGTCTTTTTGTATTTTTTTCCAAGTAAATCATTAATTATGATTTTTCTGCTACAAATTTTTCTGAATATAAAAAATCTCGTGTCTCACCAGCTTAACTTAGTCTAAACTTCATCAAATTGAAAGAATTGTTTATTATTATTGTATTAGATGAAGCATATAATGTGATGTTTATTTCAGATTTCAAAAATGTTATATTGTTTGAAAGTTATAGTTTTTTTTCAAAGAGTCTATCAATCAGGACTTTCGCATCACCACTTTTTGGCATACCATGATCATGCACATACCCATTCTATGCATGGGATCTTGCACATGTTCATGCTCTTTGTACTCGCACTACATTATAAAGTGTTAGGGGGGTTTGATGTTTGTCTTTGTTTGAGCACTATAGTTTCTATGCATGTGAATTTTGTACCTAGTTGTAGACACAACACTTCAGTAAAACATTAGAGGTTAGCAAATAAAAAACTTGCAATATAAATGAACTAAGCTAACTAGATGATTTGTTGTCTTCTAGTTGGTGTGAGTATGGTATTCATAGATTAGGACCGAGATCAGTGACAATGCAACACCTAAATGAAGGATTTAATGCTAAAGATGGATGAAAGATGAATGCAAATTAATCTATATTTTTGGATTTTCTATTCAATATGATGAAAAATTGTATGAAATTGATCTAAGATGAATGAAATGTATTGCAAATATATTCTAAAAATGCTATGAATGCCATGAAAATGGATTGAGAACAATGAATGAAAAATTGCAAAAATCTCACAATCGCCTATTCGCAAGAGCTTGATTCTCCAAAATTAAAAGTGCAACTAAAAAGAAGGGCCCTTGTGAAAGAATTGAGACTTGTTTTTATAGAAATCCAGGGCTTGAGGGTGCATGAAAAAAGCCATAAATCACTCTTTGATAAACTCATCTTGATTTTTGAGTTATCAATGAATTAGAAATAGTTAACTTGCAAAATCATGCAAAAACAACCTTTTAACTCAAATCAAAAGTTTAGATCTCAAAATAGATGTTGAGTTCAAAAAGCTAACAAATTGAATTGATTTTTTGATTTAAAGTTTAACTGCTCTTCTGAATGCGCATGGATAATTATGAATTAATTAAATAATTCAAGTGAATTATTCTCAACTTAACTGATTTTTGAATTAAAATAATTGATTTATGGGTTAATCAATTATTAAATCAAACTTTATTCCAAAAACTATATCATTAAATATTGACAATTAGATTTAATTAATTAAATAAGAATTTAATCAATTATTTGTAGGATTTTTGATTTATTGTCAAAATTAAATAATATTAATTAGGAATACATATAATTAAATCTAATTAAATAATTAAGTGGAAAAATTAAATTAATTAATCAAATATTCAACATATTCAATTAATTAACTTTAGGATAAATAGAACATATTTATTGCCAAATAATATTCAAATAGAGATAATTAAGATAAATTAGGAATATTTAGGAAATATTCCCCAATGCAGAATTAAGATTAAACCAATTAGGATTTCAATGATTTGATGTGCAGATGTGCCATTGGTTAGGACTTTTGTGTCGATTTTGATTGATTTGTCAATGTAGAAGGTCAATGGTCCTATAGCCCATTTTTGGGGTATTACATTTTGCCCCTCTTTGAATTACTATGCAAAGTGCAGTGGTTCAAAGATTAATCTATTTTTGATGATGAAATGGACTCAGTTATGTGGTGGGGAAACTGATCTTGAAAGATTAACTGATTATGAGACATAAACTGATTGATTGATTTAGAAGATTTGGTGATTCAGGTCCTGATTGACCAAGAATCGAGATGATGTCAATATAGCAACAATGAACTGGTGATTACGAAGAAGTGTGAAAGTGCCTAATTCTGAGCCTTATGATTATGAAGAAATGACTGTCCTGACTCTAGACTTGATTGTCCAAAGGAATTGAAAGGATGTCAAATCTGAACCCTTCAGTTACGAAGAACCAAGGAAGTAACACTAATGAACCGATGGTTACGAAAAGCTAATATAGTTTACAAGTTTGTGGGAGAATACCATATGTATATGCATCTTGATGAATCTGATATGCCCCAAGTAATGTGCCCCAAATGATGAGGACTTTTGATGAATCAACAACTAGACGTGGTTGTTGTCTTGATTAACGAGGAAAGATTGATTGACATACTTGATTAAAGATGTGCGATACCATGCCCCCTTCGAGATGAAAATCAAAATCTGACAAGAAAGTCAGTGTTGAGAGATGGTTGAAGCATGTTAATCAATTGGAAAAGTGGTTATGCATGTCTGGAGACATGTTCTACATCATTGGGAGGTCCTGAAGACCAAGTTTGACTAGGTTTGACCATGAGTTGACCATGGTTGACCAAGTTTAAATTTCAATAGTTTGATGTATGATAATTAGCTAAGTTGAATGCTAGATTTCATTGATGTTTAGAAGGTCAATTATGCAAGCAGTCGATCATCCTAGGTTTGAAAATTTTTAATTGTGATTTTGACAAAGTAAATGATCTCCGATTTTGATTTTGATCTCGAAAATGGGTTCAAAATGTCAAAATTAGCCAGAGGTGCAATTTTCATGCAAAATGGAGCACTTTGAAAAATTAGGTCAAAACCTATATAAGAGCCAAAAGGGTCATTTTCAAATCATTATTCACTTTTCTCTTTTGCGAAACCTATGGAGCCCTCAGAGAGAAAATAGAAGTTCTTGTCTCCTCACACTGATTTGAGTGTTGCTATTGATACCAGCAACCTCCCTAGTATGGGAACCCAGTAAGTGGACCTTTGTGCCTCTCCTGCATTCAATTTTTTCTTGTTTTCATGCTTTATAGGATTTTTTAGCATGTTTTGTAGTTTTTCAATTTTTCATTCACGAAAACTTGTATGACAGTCTACCTAGACTCGTAGAAATTTTCAGGTCTCTGTAGAATGTCATGTGTGTTTAAATTGTAACTCATATGAGAGGGACCCGTCTGTCGTACAACATTTCATTGGGTCCATCAAGTCTTGTACGAGAACTATCTGAGTGTCGTATATGCATAAAGTGTCGTACGAGACTTTGTAAAAACTTGTACGCGTTTTGGTGCCAGTCTGAAAACTTGTATGGAAAATAGTGACCATTTTTCACATCCTTAGATCAAAAATTTGATTTTTAAGATTTCATAGGCTGATAGCTTAGTCATTAATGTACCTTCTAAAGTATTCAATTTCTCATTTTTCGTGCTTATAGCCTAATTTTTTACCAAGTTACTGATAGGGTGTCCATGTTTCTGTGTTGTGTAGGTTCACTCTCCTAATGTTCATGTCTGTATTTCTCACCCAACTACCCAGAGACTATGTGTAGCACCTCCTGATCCATTGAGAGTACATTTAGCTACCTATGGCTTCGAGTACCTGATTTAGTTACCTGACATTCACGTAAAATATGGATTGATTACTGCACTTGTAGAGAGGTTTCACTCTGAGACCCAGACCTTTCATTTGCCTACTGGAGAGATCATCGTTATGCTAGAGGATGTGTATAGGATACTCTGGATACCATTTCATGGTCCTTGTCCTGATTATATTAGTGCGGGTAATTCAGGTTTGCATGCGTTTAGGACTTTGTTCGGTGATGATGAGCAGTTAGCTCAGTCCATTTCATGGGAGACTCTTGTATAGAGATATAGTAAGACTCATAGACTAGAGTGTATCTTATCAAGGATGATCAAAGGGATCATTATGTCAGATTGTTAGCTGAATGGTCTTCTGATGGGCTGGGCCCTGATAGTTGCACGCCTGATGGCTAGTCCTGCTTAGCTAGGATGGGGTCAGTGTTTATTAGCCCATATGTTCAGTGAGATGCATGAGATTGTTTACCATGAGGGTAAAATTTTTTCTTCAAGTTCACTTGTATTACAGATTTGGGCTTGGGAGAACATCTGATATGCCAGCCCATATGCGATGAGGAGAGGCAGCCACAAGAGCCTCTAATTTATAGATATTCTGGTTATGTCACACAGGTATAGATGGGCCATACAAAGTATTTGAGGCATGTCTTAGATGAGATGAAATTCATGATTTGGAGGTCATACTTATAGTTTGAGGCATGGCCATCTGCTCGTGCCTAGTTTGGTAACTTCTCTCAGAGCTGAGTGTTGATAGGTCGATCTAGCACTGTCCTGGAGAGGTTTCTGATTACACGAGTATGGAGATAGTATGGCATTATACAGGATGCCCCATAGGAGTTTTCCACTTATGCACGACTGGTTCAAGAGCTGGGATTAGGATGGATGGCTCATTTGTCATATGTGTTGTGCATTTAGGATTACACTAGGTATGCTGCTAGAGATTGGGATTACAGGCCACAGGTAGCTGATACTGGAGTTACCGATGCCTTTATTATGTGGTTAGAAGAGCATCTAATGAGGCATTTCTCTAATCTAACTGAGCTGATTCCTACCATGGAGGATGCTAAGGATGTGACAAGTGCCCCTATAGATAGAGGATAGAGATGGGGTGATGTACAAATTCTAGTCTTGCATCCTATACCACCTAGGCCTAGAGTAGTGATGATCCCACCAATCCCATCAGGACAGATGATACCACCTTGCCCTCAGAGTTCCATAGTAGGCATACCTGTAGTTCTTTAGAGGAGACATACTAGAGGTGAGGGCGGTACACTTGGCAGTGTGGGTAGTGCTGAGGAGGTTCTGGGAGCACATCAAGATGTTGCTATGGAGGATGCCCCAGATGCTCCAAATTTTGATCTAGGTGTGGAGGTTCCTCACTGTAAGACATGGAGAGGAGATAGTGCAGATTAGCCTACAAAGGAGACAAAGATAGTGGCAGATGAGGGTGATCTAGGATTGAGGTAGACACCTCAAGATGTCATTAGGCGACTCCGATTGCAGATACGGGATTTGAGGTTATAGAGTGCCATGTTGGAGATTCATCTAAGAGAGTCTGAGAGATAGAGACTGGAGTGTGAGGTGGATGTGAGGTGACTATAGGCTGAGGTGGTCCATCGGACCATTCAAGCCTCATACTGTGTCTGGTTATTACTCGAGGGTACCTACTGAGCACAGAGTGCCTTCTTATTCTTAGTTTATGCTTGCTTCTAAGGAAGCTAGGGCACCATGGGCTGACCCACCACCAAATGCACCACCAAATGCACCTGCCCCACCACTACCAGATGTAGAGGAGCAAGCAAACATATGATCTATCTTAGTGTTCTAATTTTTCCATTTTTGTCTATACAATGATAATTTCTGATAGCTCAAATGAGCTCATTCTTTTGTTTATTGTGCCATTAGTGCACCCCCATACTTATCCTAAATTTTGATATATATATGAAATAGATTTTGGTTGTGACTTCATATGCACTTGTCATTTTGGTTTATGATGTAATATCATGTGATGCACATGTATGAAATGCTTTGATTAGTGTAGAATGTATGGTTTATGCAATGCAATGTTTTCTTGTCAAATTTATGGATTATGCAATGCAATGATAGATGATAGATGAATAAATGCAAATGTATGTTTATGGATGCACATGTATGTATGTGAATGGATTTATGAAATGCTTATGATATGCAATGTAAATGCAGCAATACACATGATATTGTTTTGCAAGTATTGATGAAGACAAGTTCTTAGTCATTTGTCAAAACAAATGTGTAACCCAGGATTGGGACTGCTTGCTGGTTAGTTAAGGGGACCTTCATACAAAGCTTAGCCCTTGTGTCATGTTTAGCATAGATTTGGAGAATTATTAAGCATTCAAGTTGATTTTGTGAAATCATGAGATAAATGCAATCATGCAAAGTGCAAAATGAAATGTAGACCTGGGACCTAGGACTTAGTCACTGATCATGTGTCGATCGTTTTCATCACTGAATATTTTTTTTTTCTTTTCTCTTTAGGTAATACTGAATAAATCAATATGATGTCCACTAGTTAGGCAACCGTGAACTTATGAATATTAATTTTTGTTTTATTATGTCAAATTTAGATATAAGCATTAAGGCACAAAAGCTAGGATGACTTGAATATCATGTTCATTTTGATATAGCAATTTGTATAAGCATCATAATATAAACATTGTGATGACCTGAATATGCCTTACAGACAAACAAACCAAGCAGTTCAAGAGATCATTCTTATTCTCAAGCAAATTTATCCACAGTGACCCTTTATCATTCACATCCTTGGATAATTTTGTGTTTCAAAATAAAGAAGAAGAAATCACTCAAAAGAAAAAGTTAGATCAAACTTCCTTGAATTTGTTGGGTATCCATGGTTGAGGTACATGTGGCCATCCAATACATGATGGAGGCACTTATAGTGGACACCAATTCAATCCAAAATTTCCAAAGTTATTATATTTTCACTCAAAGAAAGAAACAAATAAAAGATTATGCCCCTAGTCATCAGTCTCTTAAATCCTATGAAGGACATCATTTAGGAGCTCAAGGAAACATAATATGTAGAAATCTCAATGTGAATCAGTAAGCATACAAGGAGATAAAAGCATGTGGAGCAAATATTGTTTTCAGTTTGTTGTTGTTGTTTGTGTTTGATTGCAAAATCCTTTCCTAGTGAGGAGATAGGCTGACTAACTCAGATATAGCTTTGGAAGGACCTTGACTGGAAGTGACTCTTCTAAAGATACTGAGGGCTTTAGGATATGATGTTGATTGCCCCCAATTTAGGAACATTGATAGGATACCGACCCTTTGCTGGATGGTGCTCAGACTGACTTTATTGAAAACATGAGATATGTACATATTAAAGCATGCAGGCTGAAAGCTAGGAAAGACCAAGATTGCACTGATAGATGGAGCATTCTGAACAAGTGGCACCCATTTGCCATGTTTTTACCATCTTGGTAAGGATTCTATTTTGCTACCAAGGCACTTGTTTCCAGGTTTTCACCAAGGCACTTTTTCTTTTTCTTCTTTTTTTTTTTTGTATTTTTCCTCTTTTCAATTTTTTTGTTATTTTTCATTTTTTGATATTTTTGTGATACATCAAGGTGCCTATTGTTATCTTTTTACCAAGAGGATCATTTTTTTTAGGACTTTTTCAGATATTTATGATTTTTTTCAGGACATGTTACCATAGATTGATTATCTTAGGCATAGAATTTTTTCAGATGGATAACGTTGATTGGTTCTCAGAGCTATTATCCTTAAATTGTTGAGAGTTGATAGGCTCCCAAGCCAAAAGTAGCATTGATAACAAAGGGACCCAGCCAGTTGGGTTCAAACTTCCCCTTGTGCTCTTGATGTGATTGATTTTTAGGATTTTCTCTCAAGACTAGATCGCCAACCTAAAATTCTATGTGTCTAACTTTCTTGTTGTAGCCTCTAGACATTAGTTTTTGATATACTCTAAGATGATCATACATAGCTTGTCTGTGCTCATCTAGTAGTTCAAGTTCTTGCAACCTAGACACTCTGTAATCGGCATCAGTTACTAGACCATGCATTTTGATTCTTAGTGATGGGATTTCAACCTCAATAGGTAGTACTGCTTCAGACCCATAAACTAAAGTGAATGGTGTAGCCCCAGAGGGTGTTCTGATACTTGTTCTATAGGCCTAAAGAGTTGGATTGATCATGAGATGCCCATCTCTTCTTGTTTTATTAACTATGCGATGTAGAATCTTCAATAGATTTTTGTTTGATGCTTCTTCTTGTCCATTCCCTTGAGGATAGTTTATGGATGACCAATGTTGTGTAATCTTGAATTTAGAGCACAAGGAATCTAAGTCCTTATTCTTAAATTGGCCACCATTATGTATGACTATTGAATGTGGAATTCCATACCAACATATGATGTAGTTCAGGATGAACATTGAAATTTATTTGTCAGTTGCTTGAGTCACAGGAACTGCTTCTACCCATTTTGTAAAATATTCTATAGCTATAATGATATGAGTATGTCCATTGGAGGAATGTGGATATATTGCTCCTATTAGATCAAACACCCATTGTTGAAATGGTCATTGTGTAGTGAAGGGAATATGATCTCTCCTTGGTGCATGATTCAAGTTACCATGGACTTGACATTTCTGACAATTCTTAGCATATTTGATAGCCTCTTTTTCCATTTTAGGCCAATAATACCCAACCCTAATAAGTTTTTGAGCTAGTATTAAACCATTGGAATGTGATCCACATATACCATCATGGACTTCCTCTAATATGCATTGAGACTCTTCATGTTCTAAACACCTAAGAAGTGTACCATGTAGACTCCGTTTGTACATATCATTACTAATGATGACATACCAGGATGCATTTTGAATAAGGTATCATTTCTCATGGTGGTTGAAGTTATTAGGGATGATTTGGTCTTGAAGGTGGGAGAAAAGGTGTTTGTATTTGGAAGAATCATGACCAAAAATAGTGCAGATCATGTGGGTTTCAGGGGAATCATATGCAGGAAACAATAGTGCTTCCACTAGGAACTCATAACGTAGCTCATGCTTGGGCTGTTGTAGTAAAGATGATAGCACCGTCATAGCATCAACAACCTTGTTCGACATTCTAGGAATCTTCTCAAAAGTGACTGAGATGAAATACTTCTTAAGGTCATCAACCATGTGTTTGTATGGAACTAGTTTCTGATCTTTTTTTTGGTACACATCATTGACTTGGTGTATGACTATCTGTGAGTCTCCATGAATGTGTAATTATGTCACTTGCCACTCAATTTCTATCTTCATGCCACTAAGTAGAGCTTCATATTCAGTGATATTGTTTGTGCAAGGAAATTTGATTCTAAATGCTTTAGGTATTGAGTAACTTTGTAGTGTTATGAACAATATGCATGCTCTAGATCCATTCTATGTGTAAGATCCATCAAAGAAAATATGCCAAGTCCTAGAAGATATGTGCATGATGGATGAATCATGAAATTCCATCTGTAATGGTGTATCATATAACATTGGTGCTTTAGGAAACTGATTTGCAATGACTTGGCCTTTGATAGCTTTCCTTTCAATATATTCTATGTCAAATTCGCTCAATAGCATCACCCATTTAGCTAATCTACCCATGAGGGAAGCTTTGCTCAATAAGTATTTCAATGGATCTATCTTAGCTATCAATTGTGTTGTATGAGCTAACATGTAGTGTCTTAGTTTCTATGATGCAAAGATCACAGCTAGACAAGCTTTCTCAATCATTGAATAGTTCTTCTCATAAGCTATGAAGGTTATGCTAATGTAGTAGATAGCTCTCTCTTTCTTGTTTTCATCATGTTATGGTAGTAATGCCCCCAGTGATGTATCTATGGCAGAGACATACAAAATCAATGGATTTCCTTGAATAGGAGGCATAATAATAGGAGGATTTGATAGATATTGCTTGATGTGGTTGAAGTTGTTTTCAGACTCCTCGCTCCATGGAAAAGTCACACCTTTATGTAATGTCTTTGTGAAAGGTTGTGATATATCTGCTATCTGAGATATGAAACATCTAATTGATTTCACCCTTCCTTGTAAGGTTCTCATTTGACTAATATTTTTAGGAGGTTGCATCTCCATGATAGCCTTGAATTTAACAAGATCTACTTCAATGCCTTTCTTTGAGACTATATAGCCTAGGAGCTTTCCAAAAGTGACACCAAAAGCACACTTTTTAGGATCCAATCTGAGACTAAACTTCTCCATTATATCTAGTATTTTTCTCAAATCATTCAAATGTTTAGATCTTATTATTGGTTTAGCTAAGGTGTCATCAACATAGTCTTCTATAGTTAGATGCATCATATCATGGAAGATAAATGTCATAGCTTGTTGATATGTAGCACTAGCATTTTTAAGACCAAATAGCATGACATTCCAACAAAAGGTACCCCATGCACATGTAAAAGTTGTTTTCTCTTGATCTTCTAGAGCAATTTTGATTTGGTTGTATCCAGAGAAACCATCCATTAAAGAATACATTTCAAAGCCCGCAGTCATGTCCACTATCATATCAATATTTGGGAGTGGAAAGTCATCCTTAGGGAATGATTTATTTACATCTCTGAAGTCTCTACATATTCTTATAGATTTATCTAGTTTTGAAACTGGAACTATGTTTGAGATCCACTCTTCATAATCTATGACTCAAATAAATTTGGATTTTAGTAACTTTTCTAGCTCAGCTTTGACTAGGAGTGCAACATGTGGATGCATCTGTCACAACTTTTGTTTAATAGGTTTGACTCCTAGAGATATAGAAAGATGATGCATGATGAGATAATGATCTAACCCTGGCATATCTGAATATTTCCATGCAATGTTGATCTTCTTCTCTACTAAGAATTTGGTAAATGCTTGTTTCTCTTCCTCTGATAGGGATTGTGCTACATGAATCAATTGTGGTTCTTCTGTTGTACCCAAGTTGATAGATTGAGTTGGTTCTATTAGTACTAGAGATTTGTCCTGTAAATGACTCAGAAGGACATCAAATATCTCATCCTTAGGCACCTCAGAGAGGTTTTTATCTTTGGATATGTCTTTTATTTTTACTATTTTTGGTTCTGAGACTGCCACAAAGTTGTTTTCACCCTCAGTACTCTTTTTTTTTTTACTTTTGTTTTTTTGAGTGAGATATTTGATATTTGACTCTATCATGCTTATGCTAGGTTCACTGATTGAAGTCGTCATAGGTTCCACTGCATTAAGGTAATAGGTAAGAGCGTAGTCAATTTGAAAGGTATGGCTATCTTAGTTTGGATTGGTAGATGTTTGGTTAATAAGCTCTCGATGTTGGATAGTCAATGTAGGGGAGGATTGGGAAATGGTGTTCACGCATATGGTGTTGTCATCATTGGTCCTAACCCAAATTTCAAATTCAAAGGTGATATTACTACTCAGAATGTTCAGTTCATGAATAGTCTCAATGTCATTATTGGATTCCACTTCAACAGTAGGTGGATCAGACTCGTTAAGTTCGTCATTTCTCTCTAGACTCACATCGGATTTAGGTGAATATTGGTGAATGACATCAATGTGTTTTTCTGTGATAAGCTCATCTTCATCTAGACCTCTGGGAAATCTGAGAACATGTGTAAAGTCAGGACGAATCCCCTAAGAAGGATTACCTTCAAATTATGAGTGGAATTCATATTCATGGGAGTCTATTTTAGAATCACTATTTTTTCCCAAATATTCAGCTATTGTGAGAGGTTTACCTTCTTTTTTAGTAGTAGGTTCTTGTGTATCTACTACATTGATATTCTCCTTAGGTTTCTCTTCATCCTTACGAAGATCTAGTATGTTTTGAGGTAAACGTGCATAAGGAATAAGATCAGTGGTGTCAAAATCATCACTATCTAATTGTTTTGTTTCTTCCTTTAGCTGAATTTTTGTTGTTGGACTTATCTGTTCTAGGACATGAGTCGAGTTACCACTGAGGTGGAATGGTTTTTTGTGATATCTAATTCCTCTAGTTTTCTTGTTTGTTCTTCCACAATGCTCAATAGGTTGTATGATTCCTTTGCCTCTTGTTCCTAGAGGTCCTTTCCTTGTATATCTCATTTTAGACATGAGTTTGTGACATGGTCCATGACTTTGAAGGAATCTTGTTTGATTTCAAGTCACATTTCTGAATTGATTTAGATTCATATTTGTATGGCCATGCAAGAACAACTTCATCCTCTTCAAACTCTTTTTTGGATACTTATTCTATGAAAAAACTTACATTATAGATAGCTTGAGGTTCTTTAGGTACTTGTTTTGTCTATTTTAAAGGTTGCCCATAAGATTTAGGTGAGACTAGGAGAGATATTAGAGATAGGACTGGTTCCATAATATATTCTCCCATGCTTATATCCTTGATTTTGACCTCTTTGGAAATGTCTTCCATCTTGGATGTAGATGCAATGTCTTTTTTATTGGTAGAAGACTCTCTATTATGTGGAACAAGTTTGTTAGTACTTTCTTTCAAGGCATTGGAAGATGTATATATGTCAACTGGCATTGTTACCTCTACTCCATCATAAGGAAATTTCACACACTGATGGTATGTTGATGGAATAGCTTGCATTTCATGTATCCAAGGTATCCCTAGAAGAATTTTGTAAGCCAATGGAAGATCCAGAACTTGACAGGTGATGTCTCTGATAACTGGTCCTATTCTGATAGGTAGTAAAATTGTTCCCTTGGAAGATATTTCTTGCTCATCATATTCTTTTATGGTTATCTTCTTTTTAGGATCAATGGCATCTTTTGATAATCCCATTTGTGTGACCAATTTGTAGGAATGGATGTGTAGACCAGTGCCACCAGCTATCAACACACATTTGACATGATGGTTTTGGATTAAGACTTCAATGTGCAAGGGATGGTTATGCGGATGACTCAATGAATTGTCATCTTCCTTTGAAAAGGAGATATACTGGGGTGATATCAGATGACCAACCATAGTCTGAAATCTATCTAGATCAAGATTTTTAGGAACATTGGAACTGAGTGGAGCTTTATCCAGAATAGCCCTGTGAGTAGGAGATATCCGAAGCAACTCAAACATGGATATTTTTGCATTGGTATGCTAAATTTGTTGGACAATACTATATGATATTGGCCTTGTCTCTTTAGGATTTGATGATTTTGAGGAAGCCCTCTTTTTAGAAGTAGATGAAAGATTGAAAGGAACCTTAGGGGCACTTGATGAGCCTAAGTTTTGTCCTTGTAGATGTACCTAAGCTTGTGATCAAGTTATTGCATTTGCTGATTGATTATCTCTATCTTTACTTAGCATGGTGTTGACATTGCAATGTTTAGATAGGCATGGTTCAACCATGTTTATGACAACATTATTTCTAGAGTAGGTGTAATTGACTTTGGCACCCATGTTAGGTAGAGAAGATGAATCTCCTTTAGTATGCTTCAAAACTGGTTCCGTGAATGTCGTATGATCATTTTTGGTTTTATGGTTGTCAATTACAATTTATCCATCATCAATTTTGTCTTGAATGATATGTTTCAAGCACATGCACTTATTGGTTTTATGACCTTTGTTTTGATGGAAGTCACAGAAATCGGTCTCTTTCCACCATTTAGGTTTCACTTCAGGATCATATGGTTTTATCTCAGGTAATGTAATGATTTTGTTTTCCAATAGTGTTTTCATGGAATATTTTAAGGACTCACCCAAAGGAGTGAAATCTCTCTTTGGTTTCATAACCAATGGTTTATAGTCATTAGAATTTTTTAGAAGATTCAGATGCCTTTTGTTCATAAGCTTTTATGGCTTGGGTACCAATGGTGAGATTGAATGTTGGTGCCTTTGATGGAGCACTGATATGATCAACAACACCATCTATTACAATAATTTTGTTCTTGTTCCAGAATTTGACTTTATCTTTGTTGTTGGAACTAGAACCTGATTCATTCTTGCTATCTTTGTTAAGCGATATGTCTCCCTTACGAGCAAGCACATTTTAAATTTTTATTGCATTTTCTACCATTTTCTCAAAAGAAGTATGATTTGCATTTGAAAATGATAGTTGAGTTCCAGAATCAGATTGTTGATGAAGATGTTGAGTTTTTCAATTTCTAGAATAGGTCGAGCATAGAGTGAAAACTTCTTCCTCCATCATTTGAGGAAGGTCGGGAAGGGCTCTCCTAAGTTTTGCTTTAGATTGCAGATGTCGATCATGGTGATTGGATGTTGAATATTGTAGGAGTATTGTTGGTAGAACAGTTTGATCAAGTACTCCTCAAAGGTTTTGATTGTTGGAGGCATTTTAGAGAACCAATGAATGACTGCTCCTCCCAGAGATCATGGGAAAAGATGCATTAAGTAGGTTGGTTCATGCATAAACTGTTGGAAACTACAATTGAAGTAATTGTTGTATTGTCATTGATATCAAACCTTAATTGGTAAGACTATTTCAACTTAGGAAAGTACTATATCTATTTGATTGTTGTGAAGGGGACAAGCAAGGTTGGTAATAATAGCACCTAGGGAAAGGTTGAGTTATCTTGATACTTCAATGAGTAATTGATTATGTTTCACAATGATCAGATAATGTATTATTTATCTTAGTAAGAATGAAGACTAAACTGGTAGGCTTAACCGAGAAAAAGTGAAGAAATCTAGTTTAAGCCAAGTGATGTTAGTGTCAACCAAGTTAGTATATGCCGAGTAATTTTAATGTTGAACAAACATCAGTTAATTGCCGAGGAAGACAGTGTTAGCTGAGGAAATAGCTTTTAGTATTAACCAAGCTTTCTAATGAAGACTGAGAAGTTGAACACAGTATTGACCAAGCATCAGTATTTTACATTTGAGGGAGAATTCAGATTTCCAGCTGACATCGTTGAATTATTGGATTCTATAAAATTTGTTGACTTTATTTATTGATTGTATGAAAGCATCTAATGCATTGTAATTTTTTTTTTGGTGAATCTATTTAGAGATTTAAGATGTTTCTAGAAAAGAAAATGAAGAACATAAAGTAGGATAGATTCAATGAATCTGACCTAACCCTAAGATCTACGAAGGAGATTAAGTGGCAAAAGATGTATTGACCTAATTGAGGAAGTATTAAGGAAACCTAAGCATAAGGTTAATAAAGGAGAGGATGCTGGAAGTGTTGTTGATGTTATTGACTATATAAGCAGAGAAGGCTAAAAGAGAAGTGTTGTGATTTCTTGAGGGAGAGTTATGAGAAGATCAGTTATGGTGATGGTAAAGGTTTAGAGTCAATAAACTGGCATATGTGTACGGAATTGGATCCGATATTGGCAAAGTGAGTTGTATATTTTTCAGATCAATACTAGTGCTACTTTCTAACCATTTTATCAGTCAAAATCCTTTTAACAGAGGTTGACCTAATAGTCATATGTATAAATCCTTTGAACAAGGTTGCATTGTAATGGAGTGTATGTAAGTCCTATAACAAGGCACACTTTTAACATAGTGGTTTAAATCCTTTAACCGGGTCACACCTTATAGTGTGTTTGTAACCTTTGACATGGTTGACTTTTTACCGAGCTCACTTCAGAAGAGTGAAAATAATAGTAGCATGTTACAAAGTTGTTTTTCCGAAATCGGGTTTCCACTATAAATCTTAGTGTCAATACTTGTGTGAATGTTTTGGTTTGAACATTTCTATGTTTTACAAGTTAGATATAGTTGGGTAGTGGATTGTAATGTTATATGTTTCTATTATGCAATCAGTAATGACCGAGTAGTTGTTGGTTGTTAGATCTAATTTGTTGAAGAGTTTTAAAGTATGTTTTATAGATCTGGACCTGAGATCAATTGATTCACCCCCCCTCTCTGTTGTTCTAAATCATATTATCAATTGGTATCAGAGCTATTGGTGCTTACAGAGAACAAGTTTGAAGGTACTTGAAGCAAATGATCAGGATGTATAAGAAGGAGGTACCAAAGCTGAATAAAGAGAACTTCCCTGCATGGCAAAGCTTGATGAAGCTGCATCTGGCTGGTATTGGTGATTCTACAAAGTACTATGTCTTAGGGTGAACCCACAATAGTGGGTTACACATTTTTGGCTGAATGGACACTAAACTCTACATTTTGAAAAAAAAATTTAGATTCAGATGCATATTATTGTTAAACCGTTTGAAATCAAAAGATGAAGTAAATTAGAGTATTTTAGGATTTTCTATCTAGATTCTAAATATTTTTTTATTTTTTATTTTTGAATTGATTTGAATGGTTTTTTCTTTCTCCCACAAAAACTGGTATGCTGTAGAAAACATCATTTTCAAAGAGTTACATTATTTTCATAAAGCATAACTCTTTTTCTAAAATAGATATCAATGTGATTCTTTTGAATTTATTTTTTTAACATCCATACAGAGGGCATGCAATTGGTTTGATTAAATTATCTTGATTATTCCATATTTTATTAACGTTTGCAGTTGACTAAACTGTAATTTTGACATACCTTGACTACATAGGTTATAACTTATCGTGTTTTTGTCCAATTTCATTTTTTATTTTTTTTATAGAAAGATAACTTCAATACCTAGGGCATAGATATTTTTAAGAATTTTTTTTCTCTTATTTACTATTTTTCCATAAGAGTCAAACATAGAGGTAGACATATGGTGAAATATCTATGTTTAGTAAAACTAAATATACAAAGTCATAATAAACTTAATATATATTAACATTACAATCGTTGGAAAGATTTCTCTCAGTAGTACCTTACTACATAGATAGTTTTTTCAAAGGAATTCATTTGATCTTCCAAAAGATAAAGTCAAAGTGATTTTTTGTCAGCATTTTAATAGGTGCGAAGAAGACTCCATTGTAGGTATGAATGAGGAGTATAGATGTTATATCAATATTTTTTTTATCTAAGAGGCTTTGAGCTAACCATTTATAAAAAATTCCTTCAAATGGGACCTCTCAAGGCTTAAATCATCATATTTTATTAAAATGTGTTATTTTAGCAAAAATCAACATGTCTAAAAAAGTGTAACCCACTATTGTGGGGTCACCCCTCACCTATTACATCTTTGACTACTGAGGAAATGAGAGCTAAGAAAGAACACAATTAGGCAATGTTGGAAATTGCATCTGCCTTAAGCTATCCAGAATTTGAGGACATCAAGGATTGCACAAGTGCTAAGCAAATGTGGGACACTCTTGCAAACATCTATGGCAGTGACATAAATGTACTGAAAGCTAAAGCCGAGAGCCTTAGAGGTAAATTTGATGAAATGAGAATGCAAGAAGGTGAGAATATTGCACAATAACGTGGTAGAATAAAAGAAGTTGTAAATGCTATTAGAGGAGAAAATGGAACTATTTATAATGAAACTTGTATGCACCCTAAAATGGTCGCCTAGACTTTGGGCCCCATTTATTCGATTTACTTATTCTGAATCAATTTTATCAATAATCAATATTTTCAACATTATCAATTTCTTGATCAAGTCTTAATTTCGATCATATATTAGATTTTTATCCTTGGGCTAACCATTTATCCTAAGCCTTTATTTGATTAAAAAGAATATTTCCTCCCCTTTTAATAAATAAAAAGCCCCACTTTTCCTCTTATCCTAAGTTGCACAAAATAAAGCATTATTCCTATTTTACAAAAAGGAAAAAAGTACTTTTTGTCTCACATGAGGCTCAAAAGTCAACACTTCACTCTCATTGGAGGATACTTGTGCACATGGATTGCTCCTCTTTCAACCCCCACCGCCGATTAAGACTTTTGCCTCTTAATCTCAATGGTCCATTTCACCTCATTTCTTATAAAAGGAGAGCTCTCTCCTTCATTTGGATATCCATCTCTGTCATGCTAATGTTATGCTACAGGTTTTAGGTGCATTTGAAGTTTTTGAAGATATTGAAGACTTGCTTCATTTCATTACATCATTTAGTTTCATATTTCCTTTGCTTAGTTTGCATGATCATGACATATTAGCTTAGTTTTCTTTTATGCAATAGATTAATCTCACATAGTATAAATAAGAAGGATTTGTAACACTTGTTCTTTCCATTTCATAGCTTAGTTGCATTGCATTTTCATTTTCATAGACTAGTTTGCATTGCATTGCATTTTCATAGTGATTCTTAAGGATATTGGCACTCTTGCCCTTGTCCTCATTTGAATCTCTCGTTGTGTGGTTGACTAGCAAGGTCACAAGCTTGTAGCTCTAGCTGAGAGCAAATATACCATAGTCCCTTGCAACTCCATGCATAGAGAGCTATGAGCCACTTTGTGAGGCCTCATTCTTGAGCAACCTTGCATGTAATGGTTCATAGAAGTGCACCTTTTTAGTGTGTACATTTTTGGCGCCCACCGTGGGGTAGAGTAGACTAGCTTTGTCCCTTCTTTTTCTGCATTTTTGTCATTTTCCATCAATTTTTTGGCAAGTTTTTAGCTTAATTTTTTGTCTCTATTTTTTTTCTTAGACTATCATACGATACTTTCCAGAAGTATCACGCAATACTTCTCTATATGTGCGTGCGATACTTCACCTGTCAGAAGTATTGCCTGGCATAAGGTGAAATATCGCGCAGACTAAAAAGTATCACCCTAGTATACTGCGAAGTATCACGTGATACTAGTGTCTGTACCTGACAGTGAGCTATTTTTGGACTATTTTATCTATCTTACAAGTTTCGGGTTGTTAGCTATAAACGGGTGCCCATTTTTTAGAAATTTTTGCAAATGGTATCGAAAATTGAAGTGTGATATATCATTGGAAAGGTCTTTACGAGCCTAATCCAACCATGATGGTTTCATTTTCAGATTTTGTCATTTGATCAGTTATTTTTGCAAATTATCTAGTGTTTCATGTGCTAACCATTGTTAGATTTTGGATTTTGCTAACCTTGTTGGTCTAACAGGTTGTGCTTGTAGATGCTCTCATTGCTAGAAATTTGCCAAAAATGGCATGTCAAAGAGGGCTACTAACAGTTTTTGTAGGGCTGCCCAAGCATAAAAACAAAAAAAAAAATCTTGCTTGTTTATTTGCTTTCCTTTTAAGTGTGGCAAAAACTAGTTTCATTTATTAGGCACTTAAGATCTTGTTGTAGGAATTCTTGGGTGGTAGGAGAAGTATGCTCTTCACCATTTTGGTGAACCAGAAAATCTTGACCCATCTTTGAATTTTGAAAACAAGAGGGTAAATAAACTTTTCTTGGTGTGTTTGGGAGAGATTCTTGAGATAGGGGAGTATGCTCTTCACCCTTGTGGTGAACCAAAAACCTTGAACCTCAAGAGTTGATCCACTTTTTGTTTAGTTGCTAGAATCCTTTAGCGGGCTTGCTCTTGAGCAATCAAGAGGAACGACCCAAGTGGGGACAAGCAAATACCGAGCTATTCCAACCCACTATAATCTCCAGGCTATCAAGGACATAAAACTTTGGTAGACATAACACTTGTCTTCACTTGATGTGAGTAGCTCATGGGATTGCGACCATGGGGAAAGCATTGAGCAAGAATGCTTAAGGTACTCTTAAGGTCGCGAGGTCCTAGTCCTTCATGAGGAGCAAGAGGGGTGTTATGAACGGAAGCCCTTACTAAGAACCATAGGTTAGAGGCCACCTTATTTAGCCGCTTATCTTCTTAGTGCAAGGATTGATCCAAGTGGACTAACCCGGATCACCCCAAGATACTCACCATATGTGTCCCTTTGGTTGTGTTGTTTGACACTTCCATGACAAAGCCAATATCTCTTGTGGGCAACCACTTGGTGTGAGTCAAGGGGGCATCAAGTTGTGGGCTAAGTTGGTAAGTATTGAGCCTTGTCTTGTAGGTAGATATTGCTTGAAGTGTCTTCGATTGTGTGATACCAGTGTAAATGTTCTCAACATACAAACAATCAGTAGCGTTCATAGGGTGCAATTTTATTTTTGATATCATAAGTGTTTGTCTTGGCAAGGTTTCTTTTGCCCTTGTTTAAAGTGTTTGAAGACATGTTTGATCCTCTACTGTTTGCAAACCTATCCAAATGCTTTTAAATTTGTGATTGACATCAGACATTTTCACCCTAACATTCAGAAAATCCAAAATCAGACCTTAAAAACTCAAAATTTTGCACAAATTGGTCAAGATCAACATCAGTATCACATTAGCCAAAGGGAAATATCGCATTAGAAGGTTATTCTCGGTGCCAAGGTTCATCTCTAAGATTGTTAGCTACATTCTTGGAAAATTTTAGTGCTCTTATTGTCCAAATAATTTTCATTTAATCTCAATTTCAATCATATTTTGGCCTAGTCCAACCTCCTGGTTCAAAAGTGCAAGGGTAGTCACCATTTGATTTGAAGCACCTCTTTGACAGTGTTGGTGAAGCCCTTTTTTTATCTTCTCATTTCTCTTTGGACAATAGAGGACTTTGATTATCCTAGTCTGGCACTGAAACTTTGAGAGGTCACCTTATCATTGAGAGTATCTTTCTTTCATGTCAGTTACGACAAGGTACCAAGTCAATCAAGGGAAGCGACCCCCTGTTGCCTTTAGCCAGTTACCACCCGTCAAGACTCGTTGACAACATAAGGGAAAAAGACCCCTTTTTGATCAATCACCTACGAGTGAATCTGAGGTTTGTTTTAATCCGGGAGCTAATCCTAGTGAAGTGAGCACCTCTTTTGTACCACTTTCATCAAGTATGGACATGAGTTACACTTTCACCCGACAACAAAGAGAAGCCATGAATCAAACTCTTGAGGATATCTTCCAACGACATAGAAGAGAGTACAGTGGTTCTTCTCATGCTAGTCCACCCGAGTCACCTCCCAACAACGTGAGGTATTTTGATGCTCACCAATGAGCCGAGAGACATCATAAGCAAGCTCACTCAGATTCAGGGTCACAACATGAGGACCAGAACAATGAATCTAGTGATCACCACATAAACACAGCCAATGCAATAAGGCATTCGAGACCATCCTCCCCACTTAAAGACACCTCTCGATATGCAAATACAAGATTGAGAAGCATTGAGAGGGAGAAGAAAGCCTATTTGGATAAACAAGCTACTAAAAAGGAAAAATTCAGACAATTAGAAGAAGAGGAATGTGCATTGTTGGATATAAAGAAAAGAGTCACCCAAGAAGAAGAAGATAGACTCTATGCACAAAAACTCCAAAGCTGATTCAACGGGAGGGGAACCAATAGTGGGACCAACTCACCCCCATCTACCCCTTTGCCAAGTCCTAGAAGAAGATCAAGGACACCCTCACGATCCCCAAGTCCTAGAGGAAGAAGGGTCTCAAGATATGATCATCATAGGAGATGATCACCTCATAGATATTCAAAGCAACCCTCCCAATGAGCACATCATGGCTCACAACATGGAGGCAGTTATGCCAAATTTGACCATATGGATTTTATGACTATATGGCAAGAACCATCCTTTCAAGCATATGTGGAACGATATATCGAACAGAACAAGGATCAATTCCTAGAAAGCCTTATCAACAAAGGTGCTAAAATTCCATATGATTTTGACATCCACCAAAAGATCAAGAAACAGAATCCTTCAACCAATGAGGTGATCATGCAAATGCAGAAGGACATAGAAAGGATGAGGGCTCCTAAGAGAACATTTAATTTGGACTCCATATGTCCCAACCTGATTGACAAAAGTGTGGTGTTGGTTGAGTTCCCTAAGAAAGTTGAGTTTCCAACCTATGACAAATATGATGGTGTTGGTGACCCTCATGACCATGTTTGACAGTTCTACATAATGAGCTTTTCTTTTCATCATGAAGACTCCTACTTGATGAGATTATTTCCAAGAAGTCTCAAAGGCCAAGCCATGGAGTGGTTCACCAACCTTACTCCTCCAGTAAAGTCATTTAAAGAACTCGTCCAAAGATTTGTTCAGCATTTTGCTTATAATCTATCAAGGTCGGTCACAATGCTTGATTTGTGCAAGCTTAAACAAAATCAAGGAGAATCTTTTGTCACTTTCCTACAAAGATGGAGACGTTTGTGCTCAAAATATCCCAGGACAATTCCTGAGGAGGAAAGAATCGACATCATTGTGAGTAACTTAGTGCCAGAATTAAGATATGAGGTAAGAAAGATACCATTTAATTCTTTCGATACCATGGTCGAAGTGGCATGTCGCATAGAGGATGTCCTAAAAGAACAAGGAATTTTGGCTAAATCAACTAATAACAATAATGGCCAAAACCACAACAATCATGGTTATAAGGACAAAAAGAACTCCTATTGGAACAAGAATAAACAAGTGGTCAATGACAGAGTTGTTGACTCACCACAACCTAAGAATGAAGGAGTTCTTAATCTCTCCAATGTGGTACAAGCCATGAAGCTGCAAGCATCCTCAGGACAACAAGAGAATAAATCCAAGTATCAAGGGAAACCCAAGAAGGAAAAGAGACAATTCACCAAACTTGGGGACTCCTATGCTGACATTTTCAAAACACTAATTGCTCATAATTTGGTGCAACCTCAGGATCCTGCCAAGCACCGCATACCTGATCCTAAACCTCATTGGTGGGATGAGAAGGCCTTTTGTGTCTTCCATAATGGAATTGGACATGATATCAAAAATTGTTTTAGGCTTAAACATCTTGTCCAAGACCTCATTGAAAGTGGGCGATTACAAGTTGATGGTTTAACCACTAATGCGGATCATAAGGCTTTTAAGGAACCCTTGCCCAAATATGAAAAAGGGGAAAATTCTAATAACAAGCATGGTAAGGCTGCTATCAACTATACATACACAAATGCTGAAAATGTGATTAACATGCTTGAAGTGGCTGACAATAACATCAACATGGTGAGAGGGAAAGATCTTTATGGATATGATGTGGACTCAACTCCTATGACTGATGAAAGACCCCCTGTGGTGATAAGAGGTCCTCACTCACGAAGAATGCCCCAGTTCCTCAATGCTATCACTAGGGGTTAGGCCCAAGCTCCCATTATTATCAGAGGTCCTAGCACTAGCAAGTCTAAGCAGCCCATGTCCAAGGGTGTTCCTCCTAAATCTGCCATTGGTCCTGATTCCAATTATAATCTTATTGACCAATTACAATAAACACCTATGCAGATATCTATTTTTGAACTTTTAGAATTGTCCCCTAAGCATAAGTGTGTCCTTGAAGATGCTTTGCGAGAAACCAGTGTCCCTAACAACTTAGATATTGATCAATTCCAGAATATGGTCAACCATTTGGCTAGCCCTCATTACCTCACCTTCTCAGAAGAAGATGACAAATCCATCAGTCACCCACATAACTTGGCCTTACACATCGAAGCCATGATTCATAAAACTCGTGCCAGGCGTGTACTGATAGATGGGGGTGCGGGGCTCAATATTTGTACCATGAGTTTGTTGAAAGCCCTAGGATATTTTGAGAACGTCATTGACACAAAGAAAAAGATCACAATCAAGGCATATGATGAAGAAGAAAGAAGTTCTAAGGGATTGGCCGTTTTGCCTATTCGCATTGGTCCAGTAGAAAAGGATATCTTATTTCAAATTGTTGATGTTGGACCTTTAGCCTACAACATTTTGCTAGGTAGGCCATGGATTCATGAGATGCAAGTAGTCCCATCAACGTATCACCAGTGTGTTAAGTTTCCCCATAATGGTGTAGAAATTTGCATACCTGGAGATAGTGCTTTGTCAGTTAATAACATTTCTACTGGATCACATGTACCTTTGAATAGGGAAGCTGATAGTCCTAGTAGTTCACTTGAACAATGCAAGCAGAAGTTTAAGACCATAGATCTTGGGATGGGAGATTATAAAATTGATTCTTTTACAAAAATGCCAACCTCTCCCAGGTCTTATGGGAAACCATCACCAAATATGAAACCTTCGTCATCAGCAATGACATTATTTGGAAAATTTGTTGAATCTTTGGTTCCTATTGAGGATGAGAAAGAGGAATTTGCTGTAAGGGACTGGATCTATCATGAGGAGAAATACCAAAAGCTTATGGGAGAGGGTATACCCTAGTTAAGAATATGGGTTATCCTGGATATGGTCCCCTTAGCCATAGGCTGGATGCTAAAGCTGAGCCTCTTGACCATGCTCTTTTTGGATGAAAGAATAAGTCAACAATTGGCTTAGGTTTTGAAAATAAGAAGAAGAAAGGTGTTCCTGTCCCAGCTGCAATGGACAGTAACAGTGACTCAGACTATACACCTGATCTTTCTAATCAATAAGATGTGTCTAATGATTGGGTGCCCTCAACAAATCTCCTTTGGGGAGATTCCATAGATTTGATAATTGACGGTCCTACTATCCCAGCTGTGATGGATAGTGACTATATGACTACTAGATCGATAAAGGAAAGTGTTGCTATCCTAGCTACGACGGATAGTACCAATGCTAGCACTAGAGAAGGGGAAACCCTTCCTAACCTTGAGGCTTCTACATCATGAGGCCCAAATAATGATTCAGACACAGACTCCCATGAGTATGAATGGGACTCACTTTCAGATGCAACAGTTGATTTGGACGTGGATGTTGTCCATGCTTATAGTACCCAACCCGATGCGGCTAACGAGCTTAGTGTAGGACTAGAGGATTGTACTCCTCAAATTGCCTTAGTGGATGACACTTCGTTTGGTAGGATGAGTTCTAATTCAGGTATCTTAGGAGAAGACTTGATGAATCCCAATTATATGGTCACCAGAGATAACACCTTTCACATAAATAATATTGAACCAGTCATTGACCTACCCCTTGTTCACTATGACCTAATTGACTGGTCTCAGTGCCATCAAGAGCCTACATTCCTCACTTTTCAGAATGATTATGAAATTGCCTGCTATCTGAATGCTCTTGAACCCATGGCTTCTTCCACCAGTGAACCAACAACAAGTGTAACGAAGCCTGATATTAAGTACCTCAGTCTAAAAATAAAAGAGAAAGAAAGAAAGAAAAATAGGTCTGATGGTGAAAACCACTTTGTGGCGGTATCAGAACCAAAAATAGTAAAAAGAGATGACGTATCTGAGGGTGAATACCTCTTTGAGGTGCCTAAGGATGGGGTACTTAATAACTTGCCAAGTTATTTCTAGGATAGATCATCAGTATTGATTGAGCCAACAAAACCAGTTAATTTGAACACAGAAGAAGCTCCTCAAATAGTTCATCTTGCTCAATCTTTATCAGAAGAAGAAACCAAGGCATATATAAAATTCTTACAAAAAAAGAAAATTAATTTTGCATGGACCTATTTAGACATGCCAGGGCTTGACACAAATCTTATAATGCATCACTTATCCATAGCTCCAGGAGTCAAACCAGTGAAACAAAGACTCAGAAAAATGCATCCACATGTAGCTCTCCTTATCAAAGCAGAATTAGAAAACTTTTTGAGAGCTGGATTCATCAGAGCCATCGATTATGCAGAATAGATCTCAAACATAGTACCAGTTTCCAAACGTGATGGGTCCATTCGTGTGTGCACAAATTTTAGAGATTTAAACAAAGCATGCCCAAAGGATGATTTTTCACTTCCAAACATTGACATGATAGTGGACATGACCGTGGGCTATGAAATATACTCTCTAATGGATGGTTTCTCAGGATATAATCAAATTAAAATAGCTCCCGAAGACCAAGAGAAAATAGTGTTCACATGTGCATGGGGAACCTATTGCTGGAACGTCATGCCATTTGGGTTAAAGAATGCAGGAGCAACCTACCAAAGAGCTATGACCACTATCTTTCATGATATGATGCACAAAAACATGGAAGATTATGTGGATGATACCCTGGAAAAATCAAGAAAATGGGACACACACCTCGATGATCTGGAAGTAATTCTAGATCGCATGGAATAGTTTCAACTCAGATTGAATCCAAAGAAGTGTGCATTTGGTGTCACCTTAGGCAAACTTTTAGGATTTATAATATCAGCAAAAGGTATAGAGGTTGACCCTGAAAAGGTCCAAGAAATTTTAGACATGCCACTTCCACGAAACATTAGTTAGATGAGAAGTCTTCAAGGATGACTCCAGTCAATTAGGAGGTTTATCTCACAGCTGGCAGATAGAGCACAACCCTTTAATAAGACACTGCATAAAGGTGCTTCTTGTGTACGGAATGAGGATTGCCAAAAAAGCCTTGATCAAATAAAATAGTATTTGGCTAATCCTTCAGTTTTGATGCCTCCTATTCCAGGGAAGCCTTTGATTCTATACATTTCAGTAATAGAGTCTTCCTTGGGGGAATTGTTAGCTCAATTAGATGATACTGGGAAAGAATGGGCCATATACTATATCAGTCGTACTCTAGTCTCCTATGAGATCAATTACAATAACATTGAGAAGTCTTGTCTTGTAGTGGTGTTTGCTTCTCAAAAGTTGCGACACTATATGCTTGCTCATACCATACATTTGGTTGCAAAAATTGATCCTCTTAAATACTTGCTTAGTAAGGCTGCCCTCACGGGTAGACTTGCTAAATGGATGATGGTCTTAACTGAATTTTACATAGAGTACGTTCAAAGGAAGGCCATAAAAGGGCAAGCTATCGCTGACCAATTAGCTGATTTCCCAATTCAGGATAGTATGCCTGTTCAAGTGGAATTCCCAGATGAACACATCTTGTATATGACTACTCGCACTTGGAAAATGTTCTTTGATGGTTTCCACACGCAAAATGGATCAGGTGTTGGAGTATTATTTGTTTCTCCACATGGGTACAATATTCCAAAGTCTTACAAACTTTTATTCCCATGTACAAATAATATTGCAGAATATGAAGCTTTAACCAATGGCTTGAGAATGGCTATAGAATGGAACATCACAGAGTTACATGTCTTTGGGGATTCCCAATTAATCATCAACCAAGTCAATGAGGAGTATCAAACCAAGGATGATAAATTGATACCCTACAAAAAGATGGTTGACTCATTGAAACGTTACTTTACCTTTGTGACGTTTCAACAGATCCCTAGGACAGAGAACAAAGCTGTAGATGCCATGGCCACATTAGCTTCACTTCTTCAGTTGGAGACACATGAATCAAGATTTGAATTCCTGGTGGAAGAGCTACACCATCCCATCTTTGACTCATCTGAAAGCCATGTCATTTGTACAATTGTCACACACAAGTCTTCCCGATATGGTGCTATCTATTCATATCTTCATGATGGAATCATCCCTGACACATTCAACCATTCTGAATGACGAAACCTCATCCGTAACACCTTTCACCACACCCTTATCTCTGGTGATTTATATAGGAGGGGTTTAGATGGGATGCTCCTTAGGTGCTTGGAAAAGGAGGAATCCGACCAAGCATTAGTCGACATTCACGAGGGCATTTGTGGTGGACATTCTAATGGTCTTGCCATGGCCCGAAGGTTGCTTAGGGTGGAATATTATTGGCCCACAATGCAGATAGATGCAGTAGCCTTTTCTAAGTTGTGTGAAAAATGTTAGAAACATGGAAACCTGATTCATGCTCCAGGTAGGGAGCTGATCCCTTCTATTTCTCATTATCCCTTTCAGCGCTGGGCCTTTGATCTAGTTGGGTAGATTCATCCCAACTCATCAGGTGGATATAAGTTCATTATTACTACCACTGACTACTTCACAAAATGGGTGGAAGCTGTGCCACTTTCTGTTGCTTTAGGGAAGACTATCTTGTTGTTCATCTTGAATCATATTATTTGTCGATTTGGAGTGCCTTCTGAGATTATCACTGATAACGGAGGTCAATTCAAGAATAAGGACCTAAAGCATTTATGAAAAAAGTTTAAAATCAAGCAACATTGGTCCTCCATCTATTTTCCACAGGGAAACAAACAGGCAGAAGCCTCTAATAAAACCATTCTTAAAATTCTTCATAGGACAGTGCACAAGAATGGTAGGGATTGGCACTTGCAAATCAATCCAGCACTATGAGCTTACAAAACAAGCATTCACACACCTACAAAAGCCACGCCTTTTGCCCTTACCTATGGCACTGAAGCAGTATTGCCTTTAGAAGTCGAAATACCATCACTTAGAGTCTCACTCAAAGGTTTGATTATAGATGAGGATTACCACACCATGAGGTTATAGGAACTAGAACTTCTAGATGAGAAGTGTAAGGCTTCCTTTGATCATATGGGAGTGTATCAGAAGCGTATGTCCAAGGAATTCAACAAGAAGGTTCACCCTAGAGAATTTCAAATAGGTGATCTTGTTTTGCGAGAGAACCCTAAGAACCAACAGAACAGAGAACAAAAGGGTAAGTTTGAACCTAACTGGCTTGGACCATATGTCATCACAGCTACTTTTGGTACCGGTGCATATTTACTGTTAGATCCTGATGGAGAATAGCTCCCTGATCCCATCAACATTGTGCACCTCAAGAAGTTCTATCCTTGATGCCCGTTTTTGTCTAGGGGAATCCTTTGTACATATTTATTGATCCTGAAAAAAAATTTAAAAAAAAATTGATATATGATGCTGAAAAAAAATCTTAAAAAGTATAAAAAGTCCTGAAAAAAATACAAAAAAATAAAATCAAAAGTTCAAAAATTCTAAAAAAAATAGAAAAAGTGCCTTGGTGAAAACCTGTAAATAGGCGCCTTGGTAGAAAAAATCTAAAAAATGAAAAAATGAAAAAAGATTCCAAGTGGTGAAAACCTGGAAACAGACGCTACTTGAGGTCTTTGCACCCTTGTCTTTTAGCATGCGTCCTCAACACTTAGCCACTTTCCATCATGCCTTGACCTTATTTGACTTGGTCTGGAATGGGTCTTTATCTTTGTCTAGGGGGCATAACTGTTTGCATAGGTCTTTTAGGTGTATTTGTCTCTTGGGGCATTTCACAATAGGTGTTTTTCAACAGCACCCCAAACAGTGTTTTTCAACACTACCCTTGCATCGAGTGTTTCTTAACACTTATCAGATGTCTTTTCCTACAGTCTAGTATGATGCGACATCGCTCATTAGCAAATTTGATCCTCAAAGTTTGACTCTATGACCAACACACACGCACTTAAACAATCACCTCGTTGAGATATGTTGCCTTTATTTTCTTTGTGTGTTGTCTATGAGGATTTCTTTGATGAGTGGTCTCTCCCTGAGATGTTTTCGATGATGCATAGCTAGAAGACTGAGGGCATGAGAACATGTTTTATTTCTTTATCTGCTTGTGGGTATAGTTTGTTGATCCTAACTGTCATGAGCATTTATGCTGGTCCTACTTGACACTATGGATTGACAAGGTATTATCCTTGACTGTTTTATGCGAGTGCATGCTTCTAGTTATCTTGACTTTCATGTGTTTTCATACAAGCATAATCTTTCCATATCAAACTTAGGTAATCTCACTGCACTAGTCATCTTGACCTATATGTCTTTGATGCCTAGGTGAGATTCCCACATATCTATCTGATACAGATCATATTCATATCCACATAGTTATGCTAGTGTGCATTGTATGATCTTACGATGCTACCAATAATGCTCGATGATGATAATTAGATGTCTATAAACATTGTGACCTTGCAAGTCAACCACTTTCATAGTAGCTTGCATTTTTAGGGTCATGATAGTCTAGTTTTGCATTTCTTGCATATGGAGAGAGCTCTCTTTTTCATCTTACATGGACCTGTCAGTCGACTGCGCTCACCTTTCCTTCTTCTTGATCATGTCTTTCACTCCTTGTCTTTTTCAACTAACCTGTTCCTGTTCATCACAAGGGGTTAATCATATCATCATATCTATATCACAACTGTCATTTCTAGAAACATGAGTCTATATTATACACATGAGAATTAAACATACATCTATGAGAGAGAACATACATAAGCATGTACATAAGTATTTTTGAGAAAAATGACAAGATAATATACATAAATTGATACATCCATCACAAGAGAGACATAAATACATGATACAATCAAACATGCAGTAATCTCATATATACATCAATGTCATGATACAATATACAATATGGGATCCCATAATCTGGATCAATGTCTCAAGATATGTCTAAACATCTATCAACCTAAGACCTAACCCTAGGACTCACTACCACCCTCGTGAGGAGCTCGTGGTGGTGGAGGAGGCATGGCTCTCCTATCACGTACCATATCTGATACCCCTTCCCTCTGAGAATATGATGGTGCTCTCTCACCCTCTAGAATGGCCTGAAGGTAGAGTCCATGATAATATGCTACTCTCGCTAACTCCCATCAGATCTCTAGCGCATCTGCCCGTGCCATCGCCTCTCGGCTTGCTATCTCTGCCCTAAGATCGGCTATCTGTTTATCTCGCTCCACTCTCAGATCTAGTAACTGCTAATCTCTCACTACTATAGTAATCCAGAGTTGTTGCATCTCAGCCTCGAGAGCCTGTATCCTCGCTCTCAGATCATCTCCACCCACAGGCTGGTCCTACTGTGCCTTTGCCTACCAGTGAGCTGGTCTCACCTCATCCTCAAGCATCACTGATCTCTATCCCTGTGACCATTTTCAGCCACCTGATCTAGATCCCTCCCCTCTCTCCATCCTCCTCCCTCTCCTCCTCCCACCATCTCCACCATCTCCTCCATCCCCTCCGTCCCCTCTGTCTCCTCTATCCCCCCCATCATCTCCTCCGTCTCCCCCCTATGCTGGTACCTGTGCATTTGGTATCATAAACCAAGGGAATGGCACCCTCCGCCACTCTACCCTATATGCTGCATCGGCCCCCGCATCTACCACATCTAAGAAATACTCCTAGGGCTCACTCCTGATACTCACCGTCTCTACGACAGCCTGTTGATAGTCTAACATGGGTAGCCACCCATGCCCCTCCTCATCCCTAGCCCTGGCATATGTAGTAGTCTGTGTCGAGACTCACTGCTGCCTCCCAAACTGCCACCACACCTGAGTGATACAAAATCTCTTCACTATCTCAGCATATTGACCTGCTGGTGGCTGAGTGCACATCATATAGCTCAGCTCATCGGCTGCATCTCCCTAGACCTCCACCTCCCTGTATGGCCTCCATGTGAAAGAGGCTATCTCATCTAGGATCCTCCTATAATATGTCACATCCCCAGTATGGGCATGTGATATGAATCCTAGGTACCTGTATATAAAGGGGTACCTCCTCTCCCTCGGCTGAAATCTGGGGCGCACCACACCGATGTGCTCCCAAGCCCACACCTGTGCCAAGATAGCATCGCAAGCCCAAGTCCGACCGTCCCTGTATATGATCTCATGTAGCTCATGATACATCTCTGCCAATATGGTAGGACCCCATGCCATCCGATGAGGCCTGCCTACCAAATCCACCAGTAATCTAGCCCATCCAAGTGGGAAACGCTTCTGACTGCGGTCAGTCATCAGGATCTGTGAAATGATAGACGCCACTATGCATGGCACTAGATAATCTCTGCCAAAGTCATCTATCAGCCTCTCCCAGCTGACATGCCTGTCTAGAATAGTAACATCATGGAACATCTCCTGGATCAGTCGACGCCCCTCAGTGGCATCCTGATCATAGTACACTTGTGCCAACAAACAAATCATGTCAGTTTTCATCATATGGAAACATTACATTTATGATTATATCTCAAAACATGATTATATTCACAGGCTCGCCATGGCATGGCACTCGTAGGATCTTGTAAACATCCTCCAAAGTAATGGATGCCTCTCCGGTAGGCAGGTGGAAGGTGTTGTGCTCACTATGCCATCTCTCAGCAAGAGCAGTCAACAACCCATAGTCAGCTCTGATGTAAGGATATCTCAATAAATACCAGAATCCCATGGCCCTGATATCGGCATTGCCCAGATCATCCAGATCTCGGACACACCGCAACCCAGTCACCTTCAGCGCTCTGATGATCAGTGCCAAAAAGACCTCCTGCAAGCCAAAAACTAAGCCAGTTGTTAGCACATATTATGATGGATGTCTAAAAATCAGTATAAACCATCTCTAAAATGTAACATTGTCTGGACCCATGTCATTTTTGCTTAAAAATGCATCAAATATCAAATTTCTAACTTGGGCGATACTATTTTTTTGGAGAAGTATCGCGTGATACTTCTCCCTATAGCGGGGTGATATACCTTAGGCCGCACGATACTTCACCCGGTATCATGCGATATTTCACCCAGTATCATGTGATACTGTTGCCTATGGTCGTGCGATACTTTGGGGACCCGCGAAGTATCACGCGACACTTCTCCCTAAAGGGTGCGATACTTCTAAAGTATCGCGCAATAGTTCACTCAACTTAAAAAATTTGAAATTTTAAAAACTTGAAAAAAGTGCTAAAAAGGTATTAAATGCGAAAAATGACTCAAAAAGCTCTAGTTTTTCAAAAACGTACCGAGGCAGGATAGTGTGGTGGCCGGTTGTGCAACCGGGCGTGCTCAAATCGATGCCTGTGGATGGGAACTCCTGCTTGCTGGGCCATTTTCTCTCTCTAAAGCTCTCAAGATATTCAAATCACTAAAAGACAAATGATTTTGAAAATGACATTTTGACCCCTTTTATAGCATTTTAACTTTTTGACCAATTTTCAAAACACCTCAGAATTACGCAAAAATTGCACTCCTAGCTAATTTCAACATCCTGGATCCATTTTTGGACTTGAAATTGAAATCTGAGGTTATCTTGATAGTCAAAATTACCTTTCAAAATTTTTCCCCTTCTTCTGAGCAGTTGACTGACCTTTTGAGGCATAATTTGATTTTCGGTGGAATTCTTCCTTCCATGTCTTCCAAACTTCTAGTCTTTCATTCATCTTCATTCAATTCACTCCTTTCTCACATTTGACTGCATCTTTCTCAGTCAGGCTGGGGCATGTTTTAATGGTTAACCTAGTGACCTTTACATTCGATTATGATTTCATTCTGATTTGATCAAATCTTTTCACTGTTCTCCTCTCTCTAATTTTGATTTTGACTCCGAGGGGGCAGTATTTATGGGATTCTCATCCCTGATTTCCTTGATCCTTTTGATTTAGACATCTTTTGTGAGCTTTCACTCAAATTTGAGATTCTTATCTCTTACTTTGAATGTGATCCCGAATCGACCTCACATCTGAGTTGTCTTGTGATCCTAGATCGATCTCACATTTCAATTCTTTTTTGACTACATGTGTTCCCAGATCAATCACACATTAGTCAAAGAGGGGCAAATGTATGCACCCTAAAATGGTCACCTAGACTTTGGGCCCCATTTATTCGATTTACTTATCCTGAATCAATTTTATCAATAATCAATATTTTCAACATTATCAATTTCTTGATCAAGTCTTAATTTCGATCATATATTGGATTTTTATCCTTGAGCTAACCATTTATCCTAAGCCTTTATTTTATTAAAAGAAATATTTCCTCCCTTTTTAATAAATAAAAAGCCCCACTTTTCCTCTTATCCTAAGTTGCACAAAATAAAGCATTATTCCTATTTTACAAAAAGGAAAAAAGTACTTTTTATCTCACATGAGGCTCAAAAGTCAACACTTCACTCTCATTGGAAAATACTTGTGCACATGGATTGCTCCTCTTTCAACCCCCACCGCTGATTAAGACTTTTGCCTCTTAATTTCAATGGTCCATTTCACCTCATTTCTTATAAAAGGAGAGCTCTCTCCTTCATTTGGATATCCATCTCTATCATGCTAATGTTATGCTGTAGGTTTTAGGTGCATTTGGAGTTTTTGAAGATATTGAAGACTTGCTTCATTTCATTACATCATTTAGTTGCATATTTCTTTTGCTTAGTTTGCATGATCATTACATATTAGCTTAGTTTCCTTTTATGCAATAGATTAATCTCACATAGTATAAATAGGAAGGATTTGTAACACTTGTTCTTTCCATTTCATAGCTTAGTTGCATTGCATTTTCATTTCCATAGACTAGTTTGCATTGCATTACATTTTCATAGTGATTCTTGAGGATATTGGCACTCTTGCCCTTGTCCTCATTTGAATCTCTCGTTGTGTGGTTGACTAGCAAGGTCACAAGCTTGTAGCTCTAGCTGAGAGCAAATACACCATAGTCCCTTGCAACTCCATGCATAAAGAGCTATGAGCCGCTTTGTGAGGCCTCATTCTTGAGCAACCTTGCATGTAATGGTTCATAGAAGTGCACCTTTTTAGTGTGTACAAAATTATAATTGGAAAAGTATTGAGAACTCTGTGTCCTATTTATGCTATCAAAATTTTAGCTATTCAAAAATCTAGATGTAACCCTAACAATGTACTTACTTTGGAAAGTTTGGTTGGTAAGCTTACTACTTTTGAACTTTCTAGCTATGATAACTTCACTATTGGTAATTTTGAATCTTCTTTTAGGTCACAAATGGTTCTGAGTAAGTCAAAGAAGGAAAAAGAAAGATGCATTAGTGAAAGTGAAAGTGAAAATGACAGTGACACATCTAATAAAGAGCTTGAGGATCTAGAAGCTCTTATGGCTAGAAGACTGAAAAGGGGAAAAGGAAAGTACAAAGGTAAACTCCCTATTATATATTTTTCATGTAATAAAGTTGGTTGGGCAAAAGCACAATAAGTTGTCACCCTTTTACAAAGGAAAAGGCTAACAAAATCAAAGTTGTTCAACTTCAATAGTATTAATATGATATTTATGTTTGGAATGTGAAGATGATGTAAACTAATTAAATGTGATAAAATAGATTAAGTTTATGATTAATATTTTTAATAATTTTTTTGAATAAGAAGTGATATTTTTTTTAGTTTTTAAAGATGATTTTTCAGTTGCTGAAAATTAGGGGTCTAGTTCCCACGAAAAATTTATATGTAAATAAATATTTTTTGCCCTAATTTCAAAATATGTCATAGATGACATATATAGCTAGTGCATGAAGAAATAAAAATTGGTTTGTGACTTATATTTTCTCTTTTATAACAATTCAAAGTCCAACTTACCAAAATCAACAATTTTCATGTCGTAACATATTTTTCATAGTAAATCTATCCCAATCAGAAAAAGAAATATATATTCTTGAAGATGACTCTATCCTCTAGTGCACCATATGTTTTTCAAATTTATTTCATATGATTTACTATTTTTTTTCTCTGAATCAACATCACCTTGATTGTTAAAATACCTTCGTGCAATATTTTTTAATTACAATAAACTATGTCCAATTAAAACACTATAAAATCTATATTAGGATATTCTTGACTCTGATCTCTACAAAAGGGTATTTTTTTATTTTTTTAAAAATATCATTAAAAATATTAGGAGTTATTGAAATACCACTTTTCTGAAATAATTTTATTTTTATGGTAATATGACCCAAATTGTTATAAAACATGCATTTAATAGATATTTCCAATTGGAAAAATTTAAAAACTTCTCTAACTTAGCTAGAATGAATCTAGCTAGACCATATGTTTGACCAAAATTAAGTTTTAGGTAGAAATACTAAAATTTAGTTGTGCTGTTAAGTTAGCCTAAAAGGTGACACCTAATTGTTCTTTTACCCAGTCATATAGCTACTAGGTGTCCTAATAGGGATGATAAGGATGAAGAAAGAGATAGAAATCATAAAGACATAAGAGATGAAAGAAGTTACCGAAAGTACAAAGAATACAAAGGAAAAGGTAAGAAATCTTGTTATATTGTTGAAGAACAAACTGACATTGATAGTGATGATTTTGAAATTGAGGTAGTCTATGTTGCAATAAAAGATGAGTCTAGTGAGGATGAGAAAACTGCATTGATTTCCTATGTAAACAAGAATGATAAATGGATTGTTGATAGCAGTTGTTCACATCACATGACTAGTGAAAACAGTAAGTTTGATACCTTAGATCATTATAAAGGTAGAAGTGTGAAATTTGGTAATGATGCACCATGTCTAGTTAGAGGAAAAGGATTGATTAAGATGACTGATAAGATCACTTGTGAGAATGCATATTGGGTTGAGGGTCTTAACTATAATCTGTTGAGTGTTGCACAGCTTAATAGCACTAGCTACTGAGTGAAATTTCATCATAGGAAGGATAAAATATTTGATGCCACTGATGAACTGATTAGAAGTGGAGAACAGAAAAGAGGTAATTTGTTCTATCTTGACCTATCTAAAGAAAAATGTATGATTGCACAACTTGATGATATTTGGTTATGGCATAAGTGGCTATGTCATGTTAACTTTGATAATTTGGTAGAAATTAGTAAAAAGAAGAAAGTGAGAGGTCTACATAGATTGAAGAAACCTGAGAATATAATGTGCAAAGAATGTCAGTTAGGAAAGATGACAAAGTCAAGTTTCAAGAGAAAAACCTTTACTTTTTAGAATACTTTAGATTTGGTTCATACTGACCTCTGTGGACCAATGGGTTTACAAAGCTATTATGGTGCTAGATATTTTATTCTGTTTGTTGATGATTATACCAGAATGATGCATGTAATGTTCTTAAAGGAAAAATCTGATGCTTTTCAATTCTTTAAGTGGTATTTGGCTAAGGTTGAAAAGGAGACAGGTAGAAACCTGAAGTGCCTGAGATCTGACCGAGCTAGAGAATTTGTATCAAATGAATTTGATCTATTTTGCAATGATAGAGGGATCAAAAGATAGATGTTTGCACCTAGAACTCCTCCACATAAAAGTATAGCAGAAAGAAGGAACATATCTATGATCAGAAAGCTATAGTATGCTATGCATAGTAGACCAGACATTGCACTAGCTATTGGGATTGTGGCAAGATTCTTTGCCAATCCTAAGGAAACACACATGATGGCTATCAAGAGAATAATGAGATATTTGAAAGGAACTGCTGATTATGGGTTGTATTACAAGAAGCATGAAAAGTTTGAACTGAGAGTATATACTGATGTTGATCAGGTAGGAAATGTGGATGACAAAAAGAGTACTAGTTGTGAAGCTTTCTTTTTTGGACAAAGATTAGTTTCTTGGACAAGCAAGAAACAAAATTGCATTTCCCAATCCACTACTGAAGCTGAGTATGTGGCTGTTGCAGTGAACTGTTCAAACCTAGTGTGGATAAAGCAATTGTTGGTAGGAATGATAGAAGAGATCACTGAACCAGTTGTTATGTTTTGTGATAACACAAGTGCTATCAACATTTCTAAGAATCTAGTAATGCATACAAAGACCAAACACATTGCAATCAAGTATCATTACTTGAGAGAACTGGTACAAGATAAAGAAGTTCGAATGGAATATGTGAATACAAAAGAACAACTAGCAGACATATTCACTAAAGCTTTACCTAAAGAAGCTCACAAATATCTAAGAAGTCAATTAGGGGTCCTTCCCCTAACTGAGGCTGCCTAGTCAAGCTAGGAGCACTGCATCAAATATGCTATAACAGAATATTTGACAGATTGATGTAGAAGAAGGTCACACTTTAGGACCAGCCTAGAGTTGTGAAAAGTATGGAAAAGACAAGAATCAGTCATAAGAAAAGATGACAGAGGGAGAAATACTAAAAAGATGATATCTACATCTATAGGATGTATGTTTTAGTTGCTGCTTTGGCATTTTTGTCAAAGAGGGAGATGAACTGAGATAAATGGGAGATGAATAGAGATGATAATAACGCATGAAAGAGATGATAGATCAAGAAAGAGAGAGAATTATGAACGGTCATAGAAGTGAGGCTAATTGATTCTGAATCAGAATGAAGCTAAGGATATTACAATATTTCTGATGGATAAATAATTTTTGGATTGGTTGGTAATCCATGTGTTATTCATATGGTGTTATCATCAATGCCAAAGAGGGAGATTATTGGAAACTACAACTGATGCAATTTTTGTATTGTCTTTGATGTCAAACCTTAACTGGTAAGAATGTTGCTACTTAGGAAAGTACTATATCTATTTGATTGTTGTGAAGGGGAAAAGCAAGGTTGGTAACAATAGCACCTAGGGAAAGGTTGAGTTATCTTGATACTTTGATGAGTACTTGATTATGTTGCATAATGATGAGATAATGTATTGTTTATCTTAGTAAGAATGAAGATCAAACTAGTATGCTTAACTAAGAAAAAGTGAAAAAAATCTAGTTTAAGCTGAGTGATGTTAGTGTCGATCAAGTTAGTATATGCTGAGTAATTTCAGTGTTGATCGAACATTAGTTAATTGTCAAGGAAGACAGTGTTAGTTGAGGAAATAATTTTTAGTATTGACCGAGCTATCTAATGAAGACTGAGAAGTTGAACATAGTATTGACCGAGCGTCAGTATTTTACATTTGAGGGAGAATTCAGATTTCTAGCCAACATCGTTGAATTCTTGGATTATGTAAAATGTGTTGACTTTATTTATTGATTGTATGAAAGCATTTAATGCATTGTAAAATGTTTTATTGTAAATCTATTAAGAGATTTAAGATGTTTCTAGAAAAAAAGATGAAGAACATAAAGTAGGATAAATTTGATGAATCTGGCCTAACCCTAAGATCTATGAAGGAGATTAAATGGCAAAGATGTATTGACCTAATTAAGGAAGTATTAAGGAAACGTAAGCATGAGGTTAATAGAGGAGAGGATGTTGGAAGTGTTTTTGATGTTATTGACTGTACAAGAAGAGAAGGCTAAAGGAGAAGTGTTGTGATTTCTTAAAGGAGAGTTTCGAGTAGATCAATTATGGTATTGGTAAAGGTTCATAGTCAATAAGCCCAGCATATGTGTACAAAATTGGATCTGATATTTGCAAAGTGAGTTGTATGTTTTTCAAATCAATACTACTGCTACTTTCTAACCATTGTATCAGTCAAAATCCTTTTAACAGAGGTTGACCTAATAGTCATATGCATAAATCCTTTGAACAAGGTTGCATTCTAATGGAGTGTATGTAAGTCCTATAACAAGGCACACTTTTAATAGAGTGGTTTAAATCCTTTAACTGGGTCACACTTGATAGTGTGTTTGTAACCTTTGATAGGGTTGGCTTTTCATCGAGCTCACTTTAGAAGAGTGAAAATAATAGTAGCATGTTACAAAGCAATTTTTTCCAAATTGGGTTTCGACTATAAATCCTAGTGTCAATACTTGTGCGAATATTTTGGTTTGAACATTTCTATGTTTTACAAGTTAGATACAGTTGGGTAGTGGACTGTAATGTTATATGTTTCTATTATGCAATTAGTAATGACCGAGTAGCTATTGGTTGTTAGATCTAATTTGTTGAAGAGTTTTAAAGTTTGTTTTATACATCTGGACCTAAGAACAACTGATTCACCCCCCTCTCTATTGTTCTAAATCATATTAACATAAACTCCATGGACTGAGTACAAAATTCTCTGACATGATCTTGGGGGCTAGAGTTTCCATCATATTGTCATACTTTGGTATCTCCACTCTTTTTGGGAATGGTGGCATGTACAAGTTTTTATCGAATGGAAAAGGGCATAGATCCTCCATAGAGAATTCTTTAGGTTCTTTCTCTTTTTCCAACTTGTTGAGCTTAACTTTCATAGCATGCATTTGTTTCATCATGGTTGTAATAGGAGTTTCTTCCTCTTGCATGATGATATTATCGACATTAAATTCTTAAGGAATTTTGGCTCCTTGTTGAGCTAATTGTAATAAATAGGCTTCTTTCTCTTCTTGCAAGAAGTGTTTCATCATCTTTTGAAAGTCGTCATCATTTCTATATCACTCAATTTCATATGGTGTTGGTTCTGGATCTCCACCATGATTATGGCCTTGGGAGCGTTGGTTTGCTCCTCCTGGAGACATTGTGGTGTTGTGAGGACTACCAAGGATTATTTGATGTTGAGTTGATTGATTACCTCCATGAGTTGATTGAGGAGGATTTGAAAAACCTTCTTTCAGATGTAGATTACCTAGAGAATCTTCTTTGTATTTGGTTGTATCGTAAAGTTGATTAATGGATTGAACAATGTAAGAATACAAAGGTGAGAATTTGGGTTCTTCTCCAGGTTTCTTTTGTGAGGAAGCTCTGGTTTCCACCCTTAACTTCGAGTGAATCTGAAAAGTAAGATTAAGACAACTATTTAATGACTTGATTCGGGAAAATCAAATGATGAAACCTTGTCAATAGTGAATTTGATAAAGGATTGATTGGATGTAAATGTAGGTTACTATGCCCTAGATGTATGGGTAGGTGCCCAAAAGATAGCAGACATGAGCTCGCAACACTTAGCCGGTTTGAGGATTGAATGGAAAAAAAATAATGATTTTGACAAGGTTTTGACACAAGATCAAACATGATTCAAATTGATAGATCAGAAGGCTAGATCAAACTAAAGAGACCACTTTTAGGAAAATTGATTGGGATTTTTTAGTTTTCTACTCTATTCCTGACATGGAATATTCTGATAGAATCTGAAGGTTGAATGCAATGATTGAATTTTTGACAAATTTGAAGGCTTTTTTGTTGGAAAAATGGTCAAAACTCCCCTCAATATTTGTGACATGGCTTAACCACCTCCTATGTCTTCTATAAGTCTAGTGGTTGTATCAAGCATTAACAGGTCGATCTTTTAGTGCAACAGCAACTACTACTTGTAACAAGTGGTATCAAAGCTTGGTCATAGGTTTGAATCCCCTCGGGTAACACTGAGGGGGAGATTGTTGGCAAAATGGTCAACACTCCCCTCAGGATTCATGACATGGCTTAACTGCCTCCTGTGTCTTCTATAAGTCTAGTGGTTGTATCAGGCATTAACAGGTCGATCTTTTAGTGCAACGACAAGTACTACTTGTAACATGTTTGACAAGTTTGACTTAACTCTCGTACAACTTTCTCTAGGCTCGTACGAGTTAGGATAAGGATGAGTTTTGAATTTCCCAGATGAAAATTGACACTAGAAAAGGATTTTTGTTAAGATTTTGCAAGTTTTTCAGACTTGTTGGTTGATTTTGATGGCTGGGCTTGTTCATTTTTAAATAACCAATTATATATTAGACATGCAAGACCACAATCAAGGGAGCAAGTAATCACCTTCAGACAATGAGCAAGGGTAAAAGAAACCTTGCATATGAACAATAATAGTGTTAGAATTAATCTTTCCTTGGTGTTTTTTTATAAACCAAGGTATTTTATTTTCTTATGTAAGTAGGAGATTGCTATAGAATCCCTACAAGTTATTTTGTCCTCTTCTTCCATGTGTGAGGACATATTTCTTTTTTGTATTTTCTTTTTCTTAGATTCCTCCTTAAGAGGAAATAGCACAAGTGGCACACACATTATGAATGTGGTTCACATGCACATGGGAGTTACATTCTACTCCTTTCCTCTCATCTCTTCTTAAGAGATGCTTCTCTTCTCTTTTCTCAAGGCATTCTCTAGCATCACATAGTTTTCTCATTCTCTCTTGAAGCATTGTATGAGCATTTTGCTCTCATTTTCTTGCTCTCTCTCTCTTAGGCTTTTTGGCCCATTCATAATAATATCATGGGGGTTTTTTATGCTTTTCCCCCTTCAAAATATTGTCTCATTGTTGGTGAATGCTTCTAGTTTTGGTTATCTCATGGTATGATTTTCCTCACACTTTGCTCATTAGATTAAACTAGATCTCTTGCTCTTTCCTACAATTTCTTACATGGTATCAGAGCAGGTGTTTAATCTTTGTTGAGTGTACAGGTGGAGGAACTACCATTTTTTGAAGCACTCCATTTGGAGACTATTGAGAGAGTTTTATTTGGGTTCTAACATCTTGTGTTGCAGGTTGTCCTTCAAGAATTTGAGGAAAAATTTTCCCTCTCCTTATAGCTCTATTCATTTTTAGTTAAGTTGTTAAAAAAATCTTCCTCTTTACTCTTTTGGTTAATAGACTTATCTCTCCTTGTTTAGTTAAAAATTTCAATATAAAAAAAAAATCCTTTTTTTTCATTTATATTCTTAGTTGTTTCATATAATTCATTCTAAATTCCTTTGTTTTTTATATCTCTTTGTTTATTGTTTTCATCCTTTATTTATATATTTATATTTATTAAAAAAAACTAATCTAAAATTTATTTTGTTATTTATATTTTTTTTAATAAAATTTCATTAATAAAAACAATAAAAAAATATATATTTTATACCTTTTTTATAAATAATTATTTTTAAAAAAAATCTATTTTTTAAAAAAGCAAATTCTTTTTTTAATTTTTTTTAAAAAATCTTTTTTAAAAGAGCTTTACCACCCCCTTACCCACTTTTCCCTCCCTCCCTTGTGGTTTGTTTAAAAAACCTTACCTAACCCAAACCCTACCCGCTACCCTAATCCCTTACCCACTACCTACCCCACCCCTACCCGCGGCCTATCTATAACCTAGCGCCCTTTCCTAATAACCTAGCACTCTTTCCTAAAACCTAGCGCATTTTTATATAAACTAAGTGCTCCCTTCTTTGTTTCTCCACCCGCAGTCCTTTTCAATCACCATGTGCTCCCTTGCTTTCATTTCTGCCTAGCGCCGCTCTCCGCCTGTCCTTTTCAATCTCCGTCCACTCGCCATTTGTTGATTTTCTTTTTTTGCGGTCCGCAACCTTTCTCCGCTTCCTCGACCGCTCGTAGGTTAGTGCACCGCTCGCGTTCTTTGTGCACCGCTCTCGCTTCCCCCCATCCCTTCAAACCCTTCTCCACTTCTCTTCGGCACCGCTCGCTTCCCCTTGCGCTCTCCGCCAGTCTTTCGCACCTCCTTTCCCTCTGGCTTCGTACGCGCTCGTCCTTTTTTTTTGCAGGTTGACCGGTCCGGCGTCCTCCGTCCTCTCTGTGGCACGCATCGGGAGGCATTTTCTAAGCGGGCCCGTCCTCTCTACGGTGGGTATTATCATAAGTTTCTTGTAATTTTTTTTATAAAGTTCTTTTTATAAGTTAGTTTATTTAATTTTTTATAGGTTTGTTTATTTGTTTTTGTTTATTAATATAGGTTTTATTTTGTATAGATTTATATAGTTTTTTATAGTTTTTATAGTTTTTTTATATAGCCTTATTTAGTATTTATAGATTTCTATATAGTTTCATTAAATTTATATTTAGTTTTATATTTTCATAGTTTTTGTTAAAAGTTTATCTAAGTTTTTGCATGTTTATATTTAGGCCTTTGTTTTGATTATTTTTATATATTTAAAAATTATTGTTTTCTAACCCCATTGCTTTTTTGTAGATCTGGATTATTAAGTTTCTTTTATCTTTTTTGAGATTAAGATTTACATCAATATATTCTAACCTCTTTTTTACAGGATTTTTTTTTGCAGTTTTTTTCTAACCCTCTTTGCATGCAGGTTTCTCTCTCATCCTAATCATTTGTTTTGCAGGGACTCAACATTGTTTTTGTTATTCTAACCTTTTTTTTGTAGGATCTGCTTTATTTTATCTTCTTTCTAATAGTTGCATGCAGGGGTCAAGCTATTTTACTTAACGTGTTTGTGCAGATCCGGGCTTTTAAGTTTTTTTTTCTAACTCATTGTTGCATGCAGGGTTTTTGATCATCTTTTAACATCTGTTGTAGTTTTTTTTGTTCTAATCTCTTGATTCTTGCAGGATTTTTTTTCTAACCCTTTGTGCATGCAGGGTTGCCATTTCACTCATTTTTCATTTTCTTTAATCTAATCATCTTTATAATTGGTTGATTAATCTCATTTAAAGTTTTTGGTTAATCCTATCAAAATTTCACTAAGTTTATTTGGGTTAATTAAATTTGGTTTAATTTGTTTAATCAATTTTTTTTAATAATCTAGTTTAAATTAATCTCACATTTAATTCCTTTTGTGATTATTCACATTCAAGTTATTTAATTTTTCATTTCACTAAGAGTTAATTAATCAACTTTAATCAATCAATTTGGATTAACTTTCATTTTATGTAACTCTATTTAATCAATCTGTAATCTGTAATATCTATTTTGTTCAATCTTTTTCGCTAAGTTATCTACCTTTTTAATAGCAATCTATTTTATTTATAGTCACTCATCTCAGATTTTGCATGCAAGTACTTTGCATGTCAGAATCTGCCATCTAGGGTGTTCAGTTATTTCAGCTTGTGTACGTTCTTTCTGTAATCATGTCGACTTTAATGCCTGAAATTAAATTAACAAGTTCTAATTATCATGCATGGGCTGTTCATATGGCATTTATTTTTCATTTTAGACATCTTTATGATATTGTTACTAATGCCTCTCCCAAACCAGCCTCTACTACCTCTCAAGCTGACTGGGATAACTGGAAAGCCAAAAATGAGGAAGCATTAGGGTTGATTGGGATATCTCTAAATCCTGAATTATATGTTTTAATTTTTAGTTGTGATGAAGCCCATGAGGCTTGGAATATTCTTAAGAATACTTATGATAGTGCAGATGAAGCTAGAAAAATTCAACTTCAAGATCAGTTAGAAGATCTTAGATATTCTGATTTTAATTCTGTTGATGATTTTCTGTTAAAATTTGATTCTATCCATTCCTTGCTTTCTGGTCTTAATGTTACTTTAACTGATGTTCGTATTATTCACATTATCATTAGAAAATGTTTACCACGTCAGTTCCAACAATTCATTACAAATATTTACTCTCAATTAGCAATTCTGTCTTTAGCTAATCAACTTACTTATTCTATTTTTCAAACCATGTTAAGGCAAGAAGAAGCAAAATTAATTCAGTTTGGTATAATTAGAGTTAATGATTTGGCTTATGTTTCTAAAACTCAAAATAGACCTAATAATACTAATCACAACAATCAAACTAATCACCAATCTAACAACAATAATTATAGACAGCAATCTAATAATTTTTACAACTCTAGGACTTCAAACCCGGTTCATAATAATCAATCTACTAACTTCACCAGAAGATCAGATTGCACTTACTATGGTAAGGATGGACATATAACTCAAAACTGTTTTAAAAAATAGAGGGATCAATCCTCTGCTCAGAATAATTCTGTTGACAAATCTAATGGACCTCAAACTCATCATGCTTTTACTGTTTCCTTTAATGCTGCTAAACCTCTAGAATGGATTATTGATAGTGGTGCATCTCAACATGTTACTTCTAATAAAGCTGTGTTTGATTTTATTGAACCTGATACATCTAACATTCCAATTCAATTAGCTAATCATGATAGTTGCAAAGTTGAAGGTATTGGAGATGTGTCTATTCCAAATGGTAAATTGCATAATGTTCTTTATGTGCCTGAATTGAAAACTAATTTGATTTCTGTTCCTCAACTCTGTCAAGAATATAAGATTAAATTTCATAAAACTGATTGTCATATTATTGACCCTAAGAATGATCATATTGTTGCAAATGCAAAGTTAGATCAAGATAATCTCTTTAAGTTTTATTCCTTTGCTTCATCTAGACATTCTTTGCATGCTAATATTGATTTTAACATATGGCATGAACGCTTAGGTCATTTAAATTCTGATTACATTACTTTAATGCAAAAGGAAAACATGGTTCTTGGCTTGCCTAAATTTTCTCCTACTAAGTTTATCTGCAATGGTTGTATGGGTGGAAAAATGCATAGAGAACCTTTTCCTCATGCTTCATCTTGGCGTGCTAGTAATAAACTTGTTCTTATTCATAGTGATTTGCTAGGACCTATGGAACATACTTCAATTCAAGGTTCTAAGTATGCTTTAACCTTTGTTGATGATTTCTCACGTAGAACTTGGATCTATTTTCTGCATAGTAAAGATCAAGTGCTTGACACCTTTGCTGAATTTCATGTTTATGTGGAAAGACAAAGTGGTTGCAAAATTCAAATTCGTAGAACATATAATGGTACTGAATATATTAATCATTCTTTTCATTCTTACTTAAAGTCCTTTGGTATAAAACATGAACTTACTGTTCCTTATACACCAGAACAGAATGGTGTGGCAGAACGTAAGCATAGGACTATAGTTGAAATGGCTAGATGTCTTTTGCATGCTAAAAATATGGATTATAAATTTTGGGTTGAAGCTATGGCTTGTGCAACTTATCTTCTTAATAGAACTCCTACCAAAGCTTTAAAAAATAAAAAACCTGAAGAAGCTTGGTCAGGTAGAAAACCAAACTTAGCTCATTTAAGGATTTTTGGTTCAATTGCTTATGTTCATATTCCAAAATAGAAAAGAAAAAAACTGGACCCTAAATCCACACCTCATATCTTTGTTGGTTATGATGAAAATATTAAAGGTTATAGAGTTTACAATCCTCAATCTAACAAAGTTCATGTTGCTAGAGATGCATGTATTGCTGAAAATGGTGTTCATGACTGTTCTCAAGTTCAAGATTCTGATTTTGATAAAGGTCAAATTGTTCTTGTGGAGGACCAACCTCCTTCTCTAAACCCTACTCAAAATGAATCTGTTTCTATTTCTCTAAATATTAAAAATGTAGACAATGACATTAATGAAACTGTTCTTTCAACTCCTCATGGTTCTAATGTTACTCCTGATTGTCCTAGTAGTGAATCTGTTAATTCAAAACAACATCCTAAATGGTTCAAAAATTTGGTTAATGATACTGATGATTACATTACTAGAATGGGAGGACTTAAACCTAGAAGAATCAACTACTGCAATTATGCTTTGATGTCTAAAGTTATGAATTCTCAAGATCCTCAAACTTTTAATGAAGCTAAAACTCAACCACATTGGCAAACTGCTATGCAAGAAGAATATGACACTTTGATTGCTAATAACACTTGGGATCTTGTTCCCTTACCTCAAGGTAAAAATTTAGTTTCATGTAAATGGTTGTATAAAACTAAGGTTAATTCTGACAATGAAATAACTAAATATAAAGCTAGATTAGTTGCTAGAGGATTTTCTCAAGTTGAAGGTTTAGATTATACTGAAACTTTTGCTCCAGTAGCTAAGATGCCTACTATTAAAGTAATTCTTTCTTTAGCTGCTAAAATGCATTGGCCTATTCACCAAATGGATGTTAAAAGTTCTTTTCTTAATGGAGATTTGCATGAAGAAATTTACATGGCACAACCTCCAGGCTTTATTCAAACAAGTAATAAAAATCTTGTGTGCAAACTTAAGAAATCAATTTATGGCTTAAAACAATCTCCTAGGGAATGGTATGCTAAGATTAATGCTTTCTTTCTTTCTCAAGGTTATCAAAGAAGTCAAAATGATCCTAACCTTTACATTAAGCATTGTGATGGTGAAATTATCATTATTATCTTATATGTAGATGATCTTATTCTTACTTCTAGTTCCACACCCTTGATTTCAGACATTAAGTTTCAACTTAATCACACATTTCAAATGACTGATTTAGGAATTTTACATTATTTTTTAGGAATGCAATTTTGGCAAACAGAAAATGGTATTTATGTTTCTCAAACTAAATATGCTCAAGATTTATTACATAGATTTGATTTGATTAATGCTAATGCGGTTTCCATACCTTGTGATTTAGGCACTAAATTAGAAGTTGATACTATGACTCCTTATGTTGATGCTACTTATTATAGATAGCTAGTAGGAAGTTTAATTTATTTAACTCTTACTAGACCTGATATTTCTTTTAGTGTTGGATTAGTCTCTAGATTTATGTCCAAACCTCAACAAACTCATTTGAAAGCTGCAAAAAGAATCTTAAGGTACATAAAAGGTACTTCACAGTATGCTCTATATTTTGATAATACTACTGATTTTAGACTTAAAGGTTATACTGATTCAGATCTAGGAGGAGATCCCAATGATGGGAAATCCACTAGTGGTTATTGTTTTCTTCTTGGTTCAGGTGCAATTTCATGGAAAAGTAAAAAGCAACAATCTGTTTCTCTATGTTCTACTGAAGCAAAATATAAAGGCTGTACTACAGCAGCAAAAGAAGCTCTTTGGCTTAGAAGATTACTTGCAGATTTGGGTCTACCTCAAGAGGAACCTACACCTTTGTTTTGTGATAACCAAAGTGCAATAGCTCTAGCAAAGAATCTAGTTTACCATGCAAGATCCAAGCACATTGCTCTTCATCATCACTTCATTAGAGAACACATTCACAACCAGCAAGTCTCTCTTCTTTTCTGCCCAGGCCAACATCAAGTTGCTGACATCCTCACAAAGCCTCTTCCAAGAGAAAAGTTTGAAATTCATTAAAAAAATATGGGTTTGATACCCTTTGATTGTAAACCCCCAAGTAAAGATTAAAGGGGGGTGTTAGAATTAATCTTTCCTTGGTGTTTTTTTATAAACCAAGGTATTTTATTTTCTTATGTAAGTAGGAGATTCCTATAGAATCCCTACAAGTTATTTTGTCCTCTTCTTCCATGTGTGAGGACATATTTCTTTTTTGTATTTTCTTTTTCTTAGATTCCTCCTTAAGAGGAAATAGCACAAGTGGCACACACATTATGAATGTGGTTCACATGCACATGGGAGTTACATTCTACTCCTTTCCTCTCATCTCTTCTTAAGAGATGCTTCTCTTCTCTTTTCTCAAGGCATTCTCTAGCATCACATAGTTTTCTCATTCTCTCTTGAAGCATTGTATGAGCATTTTGCTCTCATTTTCTTGCTCTCTCTCTCTTAGGCTTTTTGGCCCATTCATAATAATATCACGGGGGTTTTTTATGCTTTTCCCCCTTCAAAATATTGTCTCATTGTTGGTGAATGCTTCTAGTTTTGGTTATCTCATGGTATGATTTTCCTCACACTTTGCTCATTAGATTAAACTAGATCTCTTGCTCTTTCCTACAATTTCTTACAAATAGTGACTTATGATTCTACTCCCTAAGAATTCTACTTGTGTATGTTCTCAAATGTTTTGCAATCATGCACATAGTTCTAGAAAATAAAAAAATTTGGCTATACTAGGGTTTGTAGTAATGGTCAACTCTACAAATTTTTTAATCTCAAGAGGATGAAATCCAATCCAGGCACACCGGTGTTTTGATACAGTCTGAGAATTTAATCAATTAGGAGCTGTTGAAGAGATCTAGTAGTCCAAGAAGAGACTACACCTATGGAGATTTCTTCCACAAGGACATTTATATAGTGTCTGTTGCTACCACAGTGAAAATGGCTATTACCTCTTGAGATTCCATCCATGTGGTTGACCCAATAAAGGGAATGTCCACTATGATTAACCCTCTCTATCAAGGTGACTCACAAAAAGGACCACATGGGGACTTAGTTCAGATTCAAGGATTTGGGTTTCTGATGCTACCCAAAAAGGGAATAGAGCATAATCCTCTAGCCTCTTCACTTCACCCAAACACAGTAGATAGATTTATTGACATGCTAAAATTGAAACCACCTCACTAAGGTTTGTATGTCAACAAAAATGACTACCAATCTCTCTAAGTGAGACCAAGAGAGAATGTACCACCAAAGATTGAGGACAAAAACCAAGTAAGACCATGAGATGATATCAAATCCTCACTACCTACAAAGGGATCTATCTTCGAGAAGAGCTTCGCATGCAAAAAAAGCAAATGAAGCCCACTCTCTCAAGAACTCCAGAAATAGTGTTAATATGGCCTACTTACTATGTGAGACAGATATGCAAAAAAACCAAATCTATGTTCTTTTTAGATCCAAAAATGAACATGTGATTTATGAAAGTAAGAGACACTCAAGCTAAACACGTGAGAGGTTCATTTTAGTTCCCAAAATCAAAGTGTTATAAGGATGTAGTGAAATACCTCAGATCCCATGCAATGCACTTAGTAGATTTTACCTTATTTTTGCCTCTGTTGAGCTTTCTCATGAGCAAAGTGGTAAAAAACAACAATTATCAATTGTTAGGGTTAGTCGTCAGCAAAAATCTAAAATAGAAATTTTAAAGATTGCTTGAAATTTTGACATGGAAATTGAAATTATGGTACCAAAACTTGTACGACACTAGACTACTTCCCATATGACAATCTAGACATGATATGATAGTGGGTTAGTATGCAGACAACAATTCAGATCTCATATGATAATGCACATACAACCGACATGACACTTCAGATTATTGTCTGTCATATGGAAAATAAGGGGGTCCTGGTATGACAATCTAGGGAATGTCATACAAAATTGTACGGACATAAAATTAAAAATAACAGTTTCGGAAAAGAATGATAGAAAATTGAAGATTCAAAAAGGAAACCCACTACAGGGCCCCACGGTGGGTGCCAGAAATGTGTGTGTGAATTTTGTACCTAGCTGCAAACACAACACTTCGGTAAAATATTAGAGGTTAGCAAATCAAAAATCTATAATATAAATGAACTAAGCTAACCAGGCAATTTACTGCCTCCTAGTAGGTGCTAGTATGGTATTCTCAGATTAAGACCAAGATCAGTAACAATGCAACACCTAAACGAAGGATTTAATGCTAAAGATGGATGAAAGATGAATGCAAATTAATCTATATTTTTGGATTTTCTATGCAATATGATGAAAAACTGTATGAAATTGATGTAAGATGAATGAAATGTATTGCAAATCTATTCTAAAAATGCTATGAATGCCATGAAAATGGATTGAAAATAATGAATGAAAATTGCAAAATTCTAACAATCACATGTTCGCAAGAGCTTGATTCTCCAAGATTGAAAGCACAGCTGAAAATAAGGGCCCTTGTGAAAGAATTCAGCCTAATTTTAATAGAAATCTAGGGCTTGAGGGTGCATGGAAAAAGCCATAAATTACTCTACGATAAACTCAGCTTGATTTTTGAGTTATCAATGAATTAGAAATTGTTAACTCACTAAATCGATGTCAAGTGGATTCACCTCTATCCAAATGTAAAGGGGGAAATATGAGATCTATTCTCAAACCCAAATTGCCCAAGAAAGAGATTCGATTTGATCAACCTAGAGGTTAATACACAATCGAATCAATTTATGGTTAATATGGAAGAGAAAGTAAATCTAATATTTCCCTTTGTATGGATGGATATGTTTAGAATATAGAATAATTGAAATACAAGTACGAACCTTAAATTAGGGCAGATCTAGAAAATGTTGAATTTTGGTGTTTGTGTGTACTTTTTGGAAAATCTAAAACTTGTCCTAGATTGGAAATGCCGAGATAGAGAAAACCCAGAAATCTTTCCTCAAGATGACTTAGCTCGAGTTTGACCCTCATAAAAGGTCAAATACCACATTCTTTATTTGAAGTCTGATTTGAATTCTATTCTTAGATCCTAGAAGATGGCTAAAAAGGGTATCCAAATTCTCTCTCAAATCCAAAACTCCACACCTGTACCTGTAATAAAATAGGGGTTTTTGTTGTATGGGGGGTTTGCCTTGGTCAAACCCCAGTTTAGGAATTAACCTTGAAATTGAATTGAAATATATTATGCATAAATAAAGTAATTGAAACAAATCACCTCGCTTATGTTGAAGTCCTTGTAGAGGATTCAAATACTCAAATCCACAAGTAGGAATGCTTCAATGAATGTAGGATGTCTCCAATCAATGGTATTTTGATCTTCAACACCAATCTTGATTTGATCTTTTCATATGAGAAGGCTTGAATGAATGGAGAAGGATGGATCTTCAAGGGGGCTCCAAAGAGATTGAATCCTTCAATAGCTAACAATGGATCTCCTTGATGGATGAATGTTTGAACACTTGAATGCTTGAAGACTTGCTTGCACTTGAGAGCTTTAGATGCTTAATTGCTTGAGTGTGTATGTGAAAATGAGAGAGGAAGGCCTCCTTTTATAGTAATCTAGGGAAAACTCCTCTAGATGGGCCACCTTGGAGAATTAAATCCCAATTAGGTCCTCACCTTTAGAAAATATACCTCGATTAAATGCAATTAAAATATTTACCATCTTGAAACCTGAAATGGCCGACCCAGAGGCGGGAAAATAAATTTCCCGAAAGCCCGAAGCCTGGAAATAAAAGATTTTGAAATTTTGGAGAAAGGGGTCAAAGTCAAGATTGAACTTGACCTAGTCAGGGTCAACCTAAGACATTGACCTTTTTCTTAGGTTGACTCAAAACTAAATTAGGAGGTCCCAGGGATGCCCAGAAACCTAGAAATGATGCCAGTACAGGACAGAATGTCAAGAATAGACATAAAATCCTATGATTACTGAGATGAAGACTAGGAGGATCTATTTCTAAATCCTACCTAGAAAATAGAGCTATGGAAGAGGGAAATTCAGGAGAATCCTTAAGATCCTAACCCTAATTTCACCTAGAATGAAGAAATCAAGTGCAGGGAAGAAGTGGAAAGCAGGGAGAAAGGTCAAATACATGCAAAGACCCAATCAAGGTGCTTAACATGACCCCAAACCACCTACTCGGAGGGATAAACTCTCTTATCATGGAAGTTCTTCCATTTTAAGATGATACACTCACAAAATCATGCAAAAATAATCTTTTAACTTAAATCAGAAGTTTAGATCAACTTTTCAACTCAAAATAGATGTTGAGTTCAAAAAGATAACAAATTGAATTGATTTTCTGATTTAAAGCTTAATTGCTTTTCTGAATGTGCATGGATAATTATGAATTAATTAAATATTCAATTGAATTATTCTCAGCTTAACTGATTTTTGAATAAAAATAACTGATTTATGGGTTAATCAATTATTAAATCAAACTTTATTCCAAAAACTATATCATTAAATATTGACAATTGGATTTAATTAATTAAATAAGAATTTAATCAATTATTTGTAGGATTTTTGATTTATTGTCAAAATCAAATAATATTAAATAAGAATAAATATAATGAAATAATTAAGTGGTAGAATTAAATTAATTAATCAAATATTCAACATATTCAATTAATTAACTTTAGGATAAATAGAACATATTTATCGCCAAATAATATTCAATTAGAGATAATTAAGATAAATTA